>BNST01001734.1:0-75061 GCA_019650275.1 Xylocarpus granatum | reverse complement strand
TGTCTTCGATGTCCTGCTGCTGCTGGAATTCTCCTTGGCATGGATGTCCTGCTGCTGCTGGAATTCTCCTTGGCATGGATATCCTGATGCTGCTGGAACTCTGCTTGGCATAGATGTCCTTCATTAATTAGGATTAAGTCAAATACTGGTTGGGCTTTACTACTGGGCTGCATACTTTTTGTTGCCATTCTTGTTATGCACATTTTCTGGCCCATGCTCTCCTTTGTTGCCCCATTTTCTGCCCATTGCCTTTCCTTCATACTTAGGTTCTCAACACAAATGCATGTGACACCTCTGCATGCTAACGGGGATGTTCCAGTTGCTCCCGGAAGTTCATCCCAATCACTGCCGACCGCATCTGATGCCTCTGCCAAGCACGCGGGGAATTTCCAGTCGCTCCTAGAAGTTCATCTCATGCACTGCCAAATGCACTCGATGGAACTCCCAAGCCCGCGAGGATGTTCCGGTCGCTCCAAAAATTTCATCCTGTGCACTACCGAATGTGCCCAGTGCCTCTGCTGTGCACTACCGAATGTGCCCAAGCCTGTGAGAATGTTCGGGTTGCTCCAGAAGTTCATCCCACACACTACCAATGCGCCGGTGCCGGTGGCACACCTACAGGGATGTTCCAGTAGCTCTCGGAAGTTCATCTCATGCACTGCCCAACGTGCCCTGCGGATGTTTCAGTCGATCCCGGAAGTTCAACCCGCATAGTATTCAATGCACACGATGCTTCTGCCGCAGCCACTGGTATGGTCCTGTTGCCCCCGGAAGTTCGTCCCACACACTGCTGAATGTGCTCGACACCTCTGCTTCGCCCACAAGGATGTTCCTGTCGCTCTTGGACGTTCGTCCTGTGCACTGCCCATTGTGCCTGATGCTTTTGCTGTGCCAGCAGGGATGTTCCGGTCACTCCTTGAAGTTTGTCCCACACACTGCCAAACATGCTCGACACCTCTACACTGCCTGTGGAGATCTTCCAGGCACTCCTGGAAGTTCATCCTGCACATTGCCAAATGCAACCAAAGCCTCTGCTGCACCCGTGGGGATGTTCCAGTCAATCCCAGAAGTTCCTCCCATGCACTGCCCAGTGCACCTAAAGCTTCTGCTGTGCCCGTGGGTATATTCCGGTCGCTCCAGGAAGTTTGTCCCACGCATTGCCGAACGTGTCTAATACCGCTGCAATAGCTGTGGGAATGTTCTGGTCACTCTTGGATGTTCATTCCATGCACTGCCGAATGCACCCGATGCCTCCACCACGCCTGCAGGGATGTTCTGGTTGCTCTAGAAAGTTCATCCAGCACACTGCCCAATGTGCCCGACATGTCTGCTGCACCAGTGGGGATGCTCCAGTCGCTCCTGGAAGTTTGTTCTGTGCAGTGCCAAATGTGCTTGATGCCATTGCCCCACCTGAGGAGATCTTCCGGTCGATCCCAGGAGTTTGTCCTGACCACTGTTGAATGCGTTTGATGCCTTTGACGAGTCCATGGGGATGTTTCGGTCACTCCCAAAAGTTCGCCCCACGCACTGCCGAACGTGCCTGATGCTGTTGCTGCAAGCTCAGGGATGTTCCGGTCACTCCCAGAAGTTCGTCCTGTGCACTGCAAAATGAGCCCGAAGCCTCTGCTGCACCCGTGGCGATATTCCGGTTGCTCCTAAAGTTCATCCTGTGCACAGCCCAATGTGCCCAAAGCCTCTGCTGTGCCCGCAGGGACGTTCCTGTCGCACGCACTGCCGAATGCACCCGACACCACTGTCACGCTCATGGGGATGTTCTAGTCGCTCCCAGAAGTTCATCCCACACACTGTTGAACATGTCCAAAGCCTCTGCAGCACCTGCAGAGATGTTCGGGTTGCTCTTGGAAGTTTTTCAATTGTGCTACCAAATGTGCCTGATGTCTCTGCTAGACCTGTGGGGATATTCAAGTCACTCTCTAAAGTTAGTCCTGGACACTGCTCAATGCACCTGAAGCCTCTGCTGTGCCCTTAGGGATGTACTGGTCACCCCTAGAAGTTCGTCCAACACACTGCCCAACATGCCCGAGACCATTGCTGTGCCAGTGGGGATGTTCTAGTCACTCCTGGAAGTTTGTTCCGTGCACTACCAAAGGTGTCCAATGCTGCCCCCTTACCCTCGGGGATGTTTGAGCTGCTCCTATAAGTTTGTCCTGCACACTGCCAAACATGCCTGACGCCACTGCAGCACCACAGGGATGTTCCAATCGCTTCTGGAAGTTCATTTTGTGTGCTGCCATCGTGGCCAATGCATCTACCACACCCGTGGACATTCTCTGGTTACTCCCGGAAGTTTGTCCCCAGCACTGCCAAATGTGTCTGATGACTCTGCCAAGCCCACAGGAATGTTCCGGTCCCTCCTGGAATTTCGTCCCTAGTACTGCCAAATGCGCCCGAAGCCTCTGCCGCGCCTGCAGGTATGTTTCGGTCTCTAATGCTTTCTTTTGGAAAGAAAGATTTGTTGCGTGATTACCCAAATTCTTTAGTTACAGAATTCTCAAAAAGTTAGTTGAATTCACGTGAGGTGCTTTAATCCCATGGAATTCAATAACTTATGGTCAACTCTTTGCATTTGTCAAAAAAGAAGATTTAGCCCTCTGTCAAGAACAAAGAAAAAATGAAAAATTGATAGGTTTTCTTTCAATTAAGTTGTGGTAGGGATGTTCCGGTCACTCCTAGAAGTTCGTCCAACAAACTGCTGAATGTTTGCTATGCTGCTGCTGTGCCAGTGGGGATGTTCTGGTCGCTCCTGGAAATTCATCCCGCTCACTGCCAATGTGTTCAAAGCCTCTACCACACCTGTGGGAATGTTCTGGTCACCCCTGAAAGTTCTTATTGTGCACTGCCAATCATGCCCAACACTGGTGCCATGCCTGCAGAGATTTTCTAGTTGCTCCCAGAAGTTCGTCCCATGCACTGCCAAATGAATTTGAAGCCACTGCTGAACCCCCGGAGATGTTCTGGTCACTCCCGGAAGTTCATCCTGTGCATTGCCAAATGTAGCTGAAGCCTCTGCTGTGTTTCTGGAGATGTTCTAGTAGCTCCCAAAAGTTCGTCCTGCACATAGCATGCTACCGAATGCGCCCTATCTCTATGTCGAGCCTGCGAGGATGTTCCGGTTGTTCCTAGAAGTTCATCCTGAGCACTGCCGAATGTGTCTGATGCCACTGCTGCACCCGCGGGGTTGTTGAGGTCGCTCTCCAAAGTTCATCCCATGCACTGCAGAACATGCCTGACGCCTCTGCCATGCCAGGGTAAATGCTCCAGTTGCTCTCAGAAGTTTGTCTCATGCATTGTTAAATGAAACCTACACCTACGCCACAGCTGAAGGTATGTTTCATTCACTCCCGAAAGTTCATCTCGTACATTGCAAAATGCGCCCGACACCTTTGCCACGCTCTCGGGGATGTCCCAGTCACTACCGGAAGTTTATCCTATGCACTTTGCAACACGCCCAAAGCTTCTGCCATGTTGCAGAGATGTTCTGCTCACTTCCAGAAATTCATCCTTTGCATTGCCCAACACATCCAAGGGGATGCTCCTGTCGCTCCCAGAAGTTTGCCCCATACACTGCTGAACGTGCCTGCGGGATGTTCCGATCACTCCTGGAAGTTCATCCCGAGCACACTTGAACGTGCCTGACCCTCTGCCCTGCCTACAGAGATTTTCTGGTTGTCCCCAATAGTTCATCCCACGCACTGCCAAATGTGCCCAATGCTGCTTTTGCTCTTGTGGGGATGTTCTGATCGCTGCAAAAAGTTTGTACTACACACTACTGAGCACGACCAATGCCTCTGCCGCACCAGTAGGGATGTTTCGGTTGCTCCCACAAGTTTGTCCCATGCACTGCCGAACACGCCTGTCACCACTTACGCTCCCACAGGGATGTACCATGCATTGCTAAATGCAACTGATGCCTCCGCCGCACCCGTGTGGATGTTTCAGTTGCTTACGGAAGTTCGCCCCCTGCACTACCCAATGCGACCGAAGCCTCTTCCGTGCCTGCAGGGATGTTTCAGTCACTGTAGGAAGTTCATCTTGCACACTGCTCAATAAATCTGATGCCACCACACCCGCGGAAATGTTTCGGTTGTACCCCAAAATTCATTCCATGCACTGCCCAACGCGCTCGATGTCTCTGCTCTGCCTGCAAGGATGTTCTGGTCACTTTCAGAAGTTCATCCTGAGCACTGCTGAATATGTACAATGCCTCTACCAAGCCCGTGGGGATTTTGTGGTCACTCTTGGAAGTTTCTCCCGCATACTGCAGAATGTGCCCCATGCCACTGTTGCGCCCATAGGGATGCCCTAGTTGCTCCTGGAAGTTCATCTCGTGCACTGCCAAACGTGCATGATGCCTCTGCCGCACCCATGAGGATGTTCCAGTCACTTCCAGAAGTTTGTCCCATGCACTTTCGAATGCGCCTGTCGCCTCTGCCATTCCCTCAGGGATGTTGCAGCCACTTCTGGAAGTTTGTCTGGTGCAGAGACTTTGGGCACATTGGGCAGTACAGGAAATGAAATTTTGGGCACAACTAGAACATCTGCGCAGGCACAGTAGCGGTGTCAGGCACATTCAGCAGTGCACGGGGAAAACCTTCAGAAGTGAAAGAAAAATCCCTGCAGGCTGAGTAGAGGCTTCGGACGCATTCAGCAGGGCTTGGAATGAACTTCCAGGAGCAAGTGGAACATCCTTAGGGGCAAAGTATAGGTGTCGGTCGGGAGTGCATGGGATGAACTTCTGGGAGCGACCGACATTCCCATGGGCACGGCAGAGGCATCAGGTGCATTTGGCAGTGCAGGGGCGAAGTTCAAGGTGTGACTGAAACATCCCCGTGGGTGCGGCAGAGGCATCAGGTGCGCTCAGCAATGCTGGGGATGAACTTGGGGGAGTGCCCAGAACATCCCTGCGGGCATGGCAGTGGGGTTATGTGCATTTGTCAATGTGCGGGATGAACTTCCGGGAGTGATTGGAACATCCCTATGGGCACGGCAGAGGCATCGAGTGCATTCGACAGTGCATGGGATGAACTTCTGGGGGCTACCACAACATCCCCATGGGCGCAGCAGAGGCTTCAGTTGCATTGGGTAGTGCATGGGATGAACTACCAGAGCAACTGGAACATCACTGCAGGCACGACAGTGGCATCCTGCGCATTGGGCAGTGAGCGGGACAAACTTCCAGGAGTGATCGGAACATCCACGCGGGTGTGGCAGAGGGGTCAGGGGCATTCTGCAGTGCTCAGGATGAACTTCTGCAAGCAACCAAAATATCCCCATGGGAGCAGCAGAGGTGTCGGGCCCATTTGGCAG
Source organism: Xylocarpus granatum (assembly GCA_019650275.1). Taxonomy (NCBI): domain Eukaryota; kingdom Viridiplantae; phylum Streptophyta; class Magnoliopsida; order Sapindales; family Meliaceae; genus Xylocarpus; species Xylocarpus granatum. Next base: position 69,733 of record BNST01001734.1, on the reverse strand, counting down.
CGCGCAAGACGAACTTCCAGGAGCGATTAGAACATCCCCATAGGTACAAAAGTGGTGTTGGGTGCATTTATCAGTGCACAAGATGAACACCATGAGCGACTGAAAAATCTCCACTGGCTCAGTAGAGGCATCAAACAAGTTCGGTAGTGCTTAGGACAAACTTTTAGGAGCAGCTGGAACAAACATGCAGCCTGGTAAAGGCGCCGGACACGTTCGGCAATGCAAGGGATGAACTACCAAGAGCGACTAGAACATCACCATGGGCATGGCAGCAGCGTTGGGTATGTTTGGCAGTGCTAGGGATGAATTTCCGGAAGCAACCATAAAATCCCCACGAGATCGGTGGAGGCATTAGGTTCATTCAGTAGTCCATGGGATGAACATCCGAGAGCGACCGGAATATCCCGCAAGTTCTGTAGAGGCATCGGATGCATTCAGCAGTGGAACATCTCTGTGGGTGCGGCAGAGGCGTCTGTCGCATTTGGCAGTGTGCGGGACGAACTTCTGGGAGTGATCAGAATATCCCCGTGGGTGCAGCAAAGGCTTTGGGTATGTTAGGCTGTGTACAGGATGAACTTTTAGAAGCTATGAGAAAATCCCCATGGGCTTGGCAGATGCATCAGACGCATTTGGTAGAGCTCAGGATGAACTTCTAGGAGCGATCAGAACATCCCCGCTGGCATGGCATAGGATTCAAATGTGTTGGGCAGTGCACGGGACGAACTTCTCTAAGCTACTGGAACATCCACGTGGACATGGCAGAGGCCTTGGGCGCATTAGGTAGTGAGCAGGATGAACTTGCGTGTTGGGCAGTGCACAGGACGAACTTCCCCACAGGTGAGGCAGCAGCATTGGGCACGTACGTGTTAGGGTCCCAATTTTTTTCCCCAACTTTTCTACACCTTAGGGGTCAGCATGCCTACTAAAAACCTTCCTAACTTTCCGTCCCATTTGATTCTTGAGTTCTATTCTTGGATTTTCGTCCCCTAAGATGTTCTTCGGGATTAACTAATGTATAAAGGATATGTTGGATAGGCAAGAAAACTCTTAAACCTATCACAACTTGCCTTGGTTGAAGAAGACAACTCTTAACTTCAACCTAAGCTCTTAAGCAAGGAAGACAACTCTTCACCTTGTTGTAAGCCCAAGTTATCTCAAGAAAACTCTTAAAAGATAACCAAAATCTAAACAAGAATTAAAGCAAGAATGCTAATCTTGATTCTTGATTAATGAATGCAAATATACAAAATTCGGAGCATATGTTTCTCCTCACAAATAATGGGCTTTATTTATAGTATTAGACAACCTTATCCTAATTCAAGTAGTACTTAGGTTACTTGTCCACTTAGGATATGTTTTCCTAAGTCAACAAGCTTTTCTAAATCAACTAAAACATTATCAAGATAGACCTTATCCCATTGTTTCCTAGTCCTACGAGGATTCTTGGTCTTTCTTGAATTCCTACTTTGACTAAGTCTTTCTGTCCTTATCTTATCTCCTCTCCTACAGCTGCTGACCTTCATCTTGCCATTTCCTTCTAGGATTAGGACTTACCTTATGGCATGTCCTTCCATTCCAAGACTTCTCCTTGATGTGAACATCTTGCTGAAGTCGAAGCTGCCATGATGTCCTGTTGCTGATGGAGTTCTTCATGCCGTCCATGTCCTTCTCCTGCTCAAATTGCTTCATCGTGTCCTGCCAATGCTGGTGTTCTTCTCTGCTTGGATTTTGGCAGTCAGTTAGGGCAGAGTCAGAACCTGGTCGTGCATTATCAAGATGCGTGCAAACTTGTTGTTCGCACATTTTGGCCTGTTACTGCCCCTCTTGCTGCTTGGCACCTCGCGCGCATTCGCTCACACTCCCTTTGCCTTCTAAGGTTGATGTGCTCAATCATGAAAATGAAGTTACTGCCATCCAAGAAAGATTAATCCTCATTAACAAAGGATATCCATGCCAAGAAGAATTCCAGCAGCAGCAGAAAATATCACTAGGCAAGGAGTTTGAGATCAAGTAGGGTTTTACATAGGATTAGGAACCCGATATATTAGGCTTATCTTCATAGAAATCTAGATGACTTAGTAGTCCTTATTTACTTAGGAATCCTTATCATAGATGAATTAGGCGTTTTAGTATAAGTTAGACATGGAAAGGCTGTCATTACTATAAATACGGCATTAGTGCTTGTAATTAAACAGTTTTGAGAAATAAGCGGAATTTTGCTTCGTTGCATCCAAATTCTTATCTAAACAAATTCCTTGTTTAGTGGCGAATTATCTATCGATTCTTATCACTCTTCCTTCTTTCTATCTTAGAGTGTGGCGAATCAACCTAGTAATCTTGTTTGTGGCGATTTGATCTTATCAAACTTGATTAACTAGTTTTCTCCTATTAAACTTTTCATAGGCTATCCCTATCACATTCCTACTTCAAAATTCGTACATAACCCTTCCGCTTTCTTAAAACACCCCTACAGACCCAGTAACTTACTCCAATTACGAATTTTCATCCACCCAACAACTATACTATATACCAGCACCTTTTTCCATCCATAAAACCCTAAAAAAATATACCCATTAGATCTTGATTCACCATTGAAGATCCTTGAGGCATATCAGTTTGGTATCAGAGCCTCTTTGAATCAAGAAATTCATTCACTTGAAAATTTCAGGACGAATTATGTCTGGAGAAGAAGAAACTCCTCATGTTCCAAGAGGATTGAGTTTGGATCAAGCTAAGATCCTAGCACTTGAACACCAGCAAGCAGAGATGAGGGAGCAAATTGACCGTTTAATTCAAGCCGTAGAAAGGAATACCATTCAGCCACAACCCAGAAGACATGAACGACAAGGGCAGCGAGCAACTAGAGGGCCTGAGTATTATGAAGAGGATGAGCTTGATGAGCCAGAAATAGATGATGAAGCTGGGGAGAGACAATGGCAGAGAAGAAATATAAGGGATAATGGAATTGATGTTAAGCTAAAGATTCCGGCATTTCGAGGAACAAGTTCACCCGAGGAGTACTTAGAATGGGTGCAAAAAGTAGAGAAAGTATTTGAGTACTATGATTATTCTGAACCAAGGAAGTGCAAGTTGGCAGCTCTTGAATTCAATGATTATGCCAATTTATGGTGGGAAAACGAGAAAACTAGGCGAAGAAGAGAAGGTTTAGGTGAGGTGACAAGTTGGAGAGTCATGAAGAGATTAATGGAGAGAAGATTTTTGCCAGAATATTACAAACAAGAACTGTACTTTAAGCTTCAAAGTTTAAGGCAAGGGGGCATGTGTGTGGAAGATTATGTCAAAGAGTATGAGATGCTTATGATGAGATGTAACTTGCAAGAACCAGAAGAACTAACGATTGCAAGGTTCCTTGGCGGGTTAAAGTATGAAATTGCAAGTAGGGTAGAATTGCAACCATATGTTTCTTTGCAAGATGTGATTAAACTTGCTATCAAGGTGGAGAGACAACTAATGAGGGGAGTGTATAGATCAGGTTCTACCAAAAATATTAATTCATCATCTACTTTATTCGACTTCCCTTTCAAAGGAGATAGCAAAGTCAGTAGAAAAAAGTGGTCCTAGCAAGTCGGTAGTAGCTATTGATAAAGGAAAAGAGAAGGTGGCAGAAACCATTCCTCTAAAATGGAGCCGAGACATTAAATGCTTTAAATGCCTTGGACATGGGCATATTGCTTCTGAATGTCCAAATAGGAGAGTAATGGTGCTTATGGACTCCCAAGGAGAATTAGAGAGTGAAGACGAGGTTATAGAAGAAAAGGGAGTGGAAGATAGCGAGGAAGAAGAAGAACATGCTGAAATTGGAGAAATGCTTGTAGTTCGCCGCACCATGACTACACAAGCAAAAACGGAAGATGAGCAGCATGAGAATATCTTCCATACAAGGTGTGCAATTCAGAATAAGGTGTGTGGAGTTATAATTGATGGAGGTAGTTGTACAAATGTAGCTTCCACTACCTTAATAGAAAAACTAAATTTAACTACTCTAAAACATCCACAACCTTATAGATTACAGTGGCTAAATAATAATGGTGATGTGAAGGTTACTCAGCAAGTTTTGGTGCCTTTTTCAATTGGTAGATACAAAGATGAAGTGTTGTGTGATGTCGTCCCTATGGATGCAAGTCATCTTTTACTGGGAAGACCTTGGCAGTATGATAGGAGAGCTTTTCATGATGGTTATAAGAATACATATTCCTTTGTTAAGGATGGCAGAAAGATTGTGTTAGCGCCTCTTAATCCACAACAGATTCAAAAGGATAAAATTGAAATTTGAGAAGAAAAAGAAAGAAAGTTTGTTTGTCAACAAAGGAGTGGTAAAGCAAGCCTTGTTTGATAAAGAGTCAATCTTTATTCTGGTAGTCAAAGAAGCACTCAAGGAACACTTTTATTGGCCAACCATGATCAAAGATATTAAAAGAGTCATAAAAAGATGTGTGATATGTAAAAAAGCTAAGAATAAGGAGATGTCACAAGGGTTATACATGCCATTGCCTGTACCAGACCAACCGTGGGAAGATTTAAGCATGGATTTTATTCTTGGTTTGCCTAGAACGCAGAGGGGAAAGGATTCAGTTATGGTCGTTGTTGATCGATTTTCCAAGATGTCTCATTTTATTCCGTGCCACAAGACAAATGATGCTCAACATATTGCTGATTTATTTTTCAAAGAGATTGTTCGATTACATGGGATTCCCAAAAGTATTGTTTCAGACCATGATGTCAAATTCTTAAGTTACTTTTGGAAGACTTTATGGAAAAGACTTGGAACAAAACTACTCTTTAGCACAGCATGTCATCCTCAAACCGATGGACAAACCGAAGTGGGACCTTTCTCCTTACTTAGAAGATGATTTCAAAGACACCAAGGAGAAGGATTTGAGGGCAAATCCAATTCAACAAGGGGAGGATGATGTGCTCAATCATGAAAATGAAGTTACTGCCATCCAAGAAAGATTAATCCTCATTAACAAAGGATATCCATGCCAAGAAGAATTCCAGCAGCAGCAGAAAATATCACTAGGCAAGGAGTTTGAGATCAAGTAGGGTTTTACATAGGATTAGGAACCCGATATATTAGGCTTATCTTCATAGAAATCTAGATGACTTAGTAGTCCTTATTTACTTAGGAATCCTTATCATAGATGAATTAGGCGTTTTAGTATAAGTTAGACATGGAAAGGCTGTCATTACTATAAATACGGCATTAGTGCTTGTAATTAAACAGTTTTGAGAAATAAGCGGAATTTTGCTTCGTTGCATCCAAATTCTTATCTAAACAAATTCCTTGTTTAGTGGCGAATTATCTATCGATTCTTATCACTCTTCCTTCTTTCTATCTTAGAGTGTGGCGAATCAACCTAGTAATCTTGTTTGTGGCGATTTGATCTTATCAAACTTGATTAACTAGTTTTCTCCTATTAAACTTTTCATAGGCTATCCCTATCACATTCCTACTTCAAAATTCGTACATAACCCTTCCGCTTTCTTAAAACACCCCTACAGACCCAGTAACTTACTCCAATTACGAATTTTCATCCACCCAACAACTATACTATATACCAGCACCTTTTTCCATCCATAAAACCCTAAAAAAATATACCCATTAGATCTTGATTCACCATTGAAGATCCTTGAGGCACATCAAAGGTTCTCAACAGTTCAGCAGTGCACAGGATGAACTTCCAAGAGTGACCAGAACATCCCAGTGTATGCGGCAGTGGTGCCGTAAGCATTCATCCGTGCTCATGATGAACTTCCAGGAGCAACTTGAACATCCCCAAGGGTGCAGTAGAGGTGTCCGGCGTGTTCGCAAGTGCACTGTTGAAACTTCCGGGAGCGATTGAAACATCACCGCAGGTGTGGTAGAGGTGTCTAGCGCATTCAGTAGTGTTCGGTATGAACTTTCGGGAGCGACCAGAACATCCCTGCACGTGTGATAGAGGTTTTGGGTACATTTTGCAGTGCGCGGAATGAGCTTCTGGGAGCAACCAGAACATCAACGCACGAGCAGTATCGGCATCAGACATGTTCAGCAGTGCACGGGCGAACTTCTGGGAGAGACCCAAAAATTCCCGTAGGTGCAGCAGCGACGTCAGGCACTGCCCCATGCGCCAGAAGCCTCTGCTGTGCCCGTGGGGATATTTCGGTTGCTCTCAGAAGTTCATCCTGCACACTGTCCAATGCCCCTGAATCCTCTGACCAGACCCATGGTGATGTTCCGGTTGCTTTTGGAAGTTTGTCCCGCACACTGCCGAGTTGTTGGGGTGATCATGCTACTTCTCACTGAAAGCACCAATTTGTTGGGGTCCCGATTTCTTGTCCCAACTTTTCTACACCTTAGGGGTTAGCACAACTTCTAAAACCTCTCCTAACTTGCTGTTCCGTTTGATCCTTGAGTTCTTTTATTTGATTCACATCCCCTAAGCTGTCCTTCGGGATTATTTAATGATAAAAGAATATGTTGGATGGGCAAGACAACTCTTAAACCTATCACAACTTGCCTTGGTTGAAGAAGACAACTCTTGACTTCAACCTAAGCTCTTAATCAAGGAAGACAACTCTTCACCTTGTCTTAAGCCAAAGTTATTTCAAGACAACTCTAAAAATAACCAAAATATAAACAAGAATGCCGAAGCTTATCAAGATTGACCTTACAAATTTGGAGCATATGTTCATGCTATTCTGAGCTGCACTGCTGGGCTGGATGCATGCCATGTCCAGGCTTGTTGCACACATGTTCTGGCCCATAGCTGCCTCACTTGCTGCTTGGCACCTCTCTTGCATCCTCCTATGCTGCTCACGCTCCCTTTGCCTCCTAAGGTCCTCAGCAGTTCGATAGTGCACGGGATGGACTTCTGGGAGTGACTAGAACATTCCTACAGGCATGACAACAGTGTCATGTACATTTGGCAGTGCGTGGGACAAACTTCCGGAAGAGACCGGAAACTCCCCATTGACACAGGTGGGGCTTCGGGTGCATTGGGCCATGTGCAGTATGAACTTCCAGGAACAACTGGAACATCCCCGCAGGCGCAGCAGAGGTGTCGGGTGTATTCGGCAGTGCACAAGATGAACATTGGGGAGCGACCAGAACATCCCCATGGGAACAACAGTGTGTGGTGCATTCGGCAGTTCACTAGACGAAGCTTGAGGAGCAACCAGAACATCCCCACAGGCATGGCAGCGATGTCAGGGACATTCGGCAGTGTGTGGGACAAACTTTCGAGAGCTAGAGGATCATCTCCCAAGGTGCAGCAGAGGCTTCTGGCACTTTGGGCAGCGTGTGGGATGCACTTCCGGGAGCAGCCACAACATCCCCTGCAGGAGCAGCAGCGGCGTCAGACACGCTTGGCAGTGCACGGGACGAACTTTTGTGCACAACCAGAACTTTTCTGCATGTGTGGCAAAGGCTTCAGGCACATTGGGAAGTGCACGAGACGAACTTCCAAAAGTCACCAGAACATCCCTGCAGACGTGGCAGTCCTTGGGTGCATTTGGCAGTTTGCGTGACAAACTTCCGGGAGTGATCAAAAGATCCCCACGGGCGCAGCGGCAGCATCGAACACGTTCGGCAGTGCACGGGATGAACTTCCGGGAGTGACCAAAACATCACCGCGGGCACTTTTGAGGCTTCAGGCACGTTGGGCAGTGTGCGGCTTGAACTTCGTGGAGCAACCGGAACATCCCCATGGGCGGGCAGAGGCTTCGGGCAATTAGGGCATTGCTGCGGGACAAACTTCTAGGAGCAACCAGAGCATCCCCACGGGTGCAGTAGAGGCTTCAGGTACATTCGCTAGTGTGCAGGATGAACTTGAGGTAGCAACCAAAAAATTCCCGCGGGCTCGGCAGAGGCGTCGAACGTGTTGGGCAGTGCTCGGGACAAATTTCTGGGAGCGACCGGAATATCCCTGCACACACAGCAGAGGCATCGGGTGCATTCGTGTTGAGAACCGAAGTATGCAGGAAATGCAACAGGCAGAAAATGAGGACCTTTGGAAGCAAGGGAGAGCGTGAGAGAATGCGTGTGAGGCTTTGAATGTGCACGCAACAAGCCTGCACACAGCAAGCAGTGAAGCACGGCCAGGTTCTGACTCAATCCTAACTAACTGAAGAAATCCAAGCCAAGAAGAAAACCAGCATTGGCAGGACATGCATGAAGCAATCCGAGCAGGAGAAGGAGATTGACTGCATGAAGAACTCCAGAAGCAGTAGGATGTCATGGCAGGTTTGACTTCAGCAAGATGTCCACGTTAAGGAGGAATCTTGGAATGGAAGTTCTAATCCAAGAAGCAAGTCGAAGTAGGAATTCTAGTATAAGTAGGAATTCAAGAAAGACCAAGAATCCTAGTAGGATTAGGAAACAATGGGATAAAGTCTATCTTGATAATGTTTTAGTTGACTTAGAAAAGCTTGTTGACTTAGGAAAACATATCCTAAGTGGATAAGGAACCTAAGTACTAGTTGAATTAGGATAAGGCCGTCTTAGGACTATAAATACAGCCCATTATTTGTGAGGAGGACATATTCTTTGAATTTGCATATTGTCATTCATTAATCAAGAATCAAGGTTAGCATTCTTGCTTCTATTCTTGTTTATATTTCAGTTATCTTTTAAGAGTTGTCTTGAGATAACTTGGGCTTAAGACAAGGTTAAGAGTTGTCTTCCTTGCTTAAGAGCTTAGGTTGAAGTTAAGAGTTGTCTTCTTCAACCAAGGCAAGATGTGATAGGTTTAAGAGTTGTCTTGCCTATCTAACATATCCTTATATATATATATTAGTTAACCCGAAGGACAGCTTTAGGGGATGTAAATATAAGAAAAGAACTCAAGAATCAAATGGGACGGCAAGTTAGGAAGGATTTCAGTAGGCGTGCTGACCCCCAAGGTGTATAAAAGTTGGGAAAAAAATCGGGACCCTAACAATTCAGCAGTGTGGAGGATGAACTTCTAGGAGGGAATAAAACATCCCCTTGGGCACGGTAGAGGTGTCGGACACATTCAGCAGTTCGTGGGGCGAACTTCCAGGAGCGACCAAAACGTCCCCGAGGGCGCAGCAGCAGTGTCATTCGTGTTAGGCAGTATGCAGGACAAACTTCCAAGAGTGACCAGAACATCCCCGTGGAACAACAAACGCTTCGGGGGGGTTGGCAGTGCACGGGACAAAACTTCCAAGAGTGACCAGAACATGCCTGCGGGCGCGGCTGAGGCATTGGCTACTTTCAGAAGTGTGAGGAACGAACTTCCAGGAGCAACCAGAACATCCCCGTGGACGTGGCAAAGGCTTTGGGCAGGTTGGGCAGAGCGTGGGATAAACTTCCGGGAGTGACCAGAACTGGAACATGTCTGCAGACACGGTTGAGGCATCAGACATGTTCAGCAGTGCGTGGGATGAACTTCTGGGAGTGATCGAAACATCCCCGCTGGTGCAGTAGAGGCATTGCCCGAGCTGGTCAGTGGACGGGATGAACTTTCAGAGTGACCGGAACAACCCCGCCTGCATCGTAGAGGTGTTGGGCTCATTCACCAGTGTGCAGGACAAACATCCAGGAGTGGCTGGAATATCTCGACGGGTGCAGCAGCGGCGTCGGGTGCGCACGGCAGTGCTTAGGATGAACTACCGAGAGCGACCAGAACATCCCTGCAAGTATGGCAGAGGTGTCAGGCCTGTTCAGCACTGCACTGGACAATCTTCCGGGAGTCACCTGAACATCCCCACGGGTCCAGCAGCAGAGGCATCGGGCGTGTTCGCAAGTGCACAGAACAAACTTCCGGGAGCGACTGGAACATTGCAGTAGGTGTGGCAGAGACATCGGGCACGTTTGGCAGCACATGGGACAAACTTCTTGGAGCAACCTGAACATTCCCTCGGCACAGTAGCGGCGTCGGACACGTTCACCAATGCATGGGACAAACTACAGGAGTGACCAGAACATCCCTGCAGGCACGGCAGAAGCTTTGGTTGCATTAGGCAGTGCATGGTGCGAACTACCGGCAGTGATGAGAACATCCCCACAGGTGGGAAGCTTTTGTTGCATTAGGAAGTGCATGGTTTGAACTTCTGGGTGGGACCGGAACATCCCTACAGGTGCGGCTAAGGCATCGGGCGCATTCGGCAGTGCACAGGAGGACTTTCTGGAAGAGACCAGAACATCCCTGCAGGTGCGGCAGAGGCGTCTGGCGCATACATGTTCAGGGACCTTAGGAGGCAAAGGGAGCATGAGCGAATGCGCACAAGGCGCCAAGCAGCAAGAGAGGCAGAAACAGACCAGATTGTGCACGCAACAAGCCTGCACGCAGCATCCAGTGAAGCACGGCCAGGTTCTGACTCAGTCCTAATTGACTGTGGAAATCCAAGCTAAAAAGAAAACCAGTATTGGCAGGACACGTATGATGCAATTCGAGCACAAAAAGGACATGGACGGCATGAAGAACTCCAGCAGCAGCAAGACGTCATGGCAGGTTTGACTTCAGCAAGATGTTCACGTCAAGGAGAAGTCTTGGAATGGAAGGACACGCCATAATGGAAGTCCTAATCCTAGAAGGAAACGGCAAGATGAAGGTCAGCAGCTGTAGGAGAGGAGATAAGATAAGGACAGAAAGATTTAGTCAAAGTAGGAATTCTAGTCTAAGTAGAAATTCAAGAAAGACCAAGAATCCTAGTAGGATTAGGAAACATTTCAATAAGGTCTATCTAGATAATGTTTTAGTTGTCTTAGAAAACCATGTTGACTGAGGAAAACATATCCTAAGTGGATAAGGAACCTAAGTACTAGTTGAATTATAATAAGGCTGTCTAATACTATAAATACAGCCTATTATTTGTGAGTAGAAAGATATGCTCCGAATTTGTATACTTTTCATTCCTTGATCAAGAATCAAGGTTAGCATTCTTGCTTCTATTCTTGTTTATATTTTGGTTATCTTTTAAGAGTTATCTTGAGATAACTTGGGCTTAAGACAAGGTGAAGAGTTGTCTTCCTTGCTTAAGAGCTTAGGTTGAAGTTAAGAGTTGTCTTCTTCAACCAAGGCAAGTTGTGATAGGTTTAAGAGTTGTCTTGCCTATCCAACATATCCTTTCTATATTAGTTAATCCCAAAAGACAGCTTAGGGGATGAAAATCCAAGGAAAGATACTTAAGAATCAAACGGGACAGCAAGTTAGGAAGGTTTTTAGTAGGCGTGCTGACCCCTAAGGTGTAGAAAAGTTGGGAAAAAAAATCAGGATGCCAACAATTCGGGCAGTGTGCAGGGACAAACTTTCAATAATGACTAAAAAATCCCCACAGGCTCGGAAGATGCGTTGGACATAATCAGCAGTGTGCGGGACGAACTATGCCAGAGCGACTGGAACATGGGCACGGGTGGGGCAGCGGCGTCGGGCTCGCTAGGCAGTGTGCAGGACAAATTGCTGGGATCAACTCGAACATCCCCATGGGTGCGGCAGCGGCATCAGACACATTCAGCAGTGCATGGGACGAAACTTCCAGGAGCGATCGGAACATCCCTGTGGGTGCATTCGGCAGTGCGCGGGACAAACTTCTGATAGTGACCGAAAAATCTCCGTGGGCTCAGCAGATGCGTCGGATGCAATTGACAGCGCACAGGACTAACTACAGCAAGCAACCAGAATATCAGTGCAGGCATGGCAGCAGTGTCAGGCCTGTTTGGCAGTGCACGGGACAAACTTCTGAGATCGACTGGAACATCCCCGTGGGCATAGCAGTGGCATCAGACGAGTTCGGCAGTGTGTGGGACGAACTTCTAGGAGTAACCAGAACATCCCCGGGTTTGGCAGCAGTGTTAAGCGCGTTGGCTGTGCTCGGGACGAACTTCTGGGAGCAACCGGAACATCCTTGCAGGTGCAGCAGCGGCATCGGGCATACTTGGCAGTGCACGCACAGTACATTCTTCCTGGAAAGACCGGAACATCCCCGCAGGCACATCAGAGGCTTTGGTCACTTGGCCATGCACGGGATGAACTTCCAAAGCAACTAGTACATCCCCGCGGGCATGGCAGAGGCTTTGGTCATGTTTTGCAGTGCATGGAACAAACTTCGGGGGGCGACAGGGAACATCCCTGCAGGTACTGCAATGGCGTCAGATGCGTTTTGCAGTGCTTAGGACAAACTTCTGGGAGAGACTGAGCATCCCTCGTGGCCATGGCAGGTGTCGGACACATTTGGCAGTGTGTGGATGAACAGCTGGGAGCCACCGGAATGTCCCCGGGCATGACAGCAGTGTCGGGCACATTCGGCAGTGTGCAGGATAAACTTCCGGGAGCGACCGGAACATCCCTGCAAGCACGGCACCAGCATCGAGTGTACAGGATTTTCTTTCTGGAAAGACCGGAACATTCCTGCAGGCACATAAGAGGTTTCGTCGCTTCGCCATGCATAGGACGAACTTCCGAGAGTGAACTGAACAAGCACGCAGGTGGGGCATAGGTGTCGGGCCCGTACGGAAGTGTATGGTACAAACTTCAGGGAGGAACCGAAAAATCCTCGCGGGCTTGGCAGAGGTGTTGGATGAGTTCAGAAGTCCTCAGGATGAACTTCTTGGAGCGATCGGAATATTCCCGTGGGCATAGCGGGGGCGTCGGGTGCATTTGTGTTGCAGACCTTAGGCGGCAAAGGGAGTGTGAGCGAATGTGCGCAAAGCGCCAGGCAGCAAGAGAGGCAAAAATAGGCAAGAATGTGCGCGCAACAAGCCTACACGCAGCAAGCAGTGAAGCATGGCCAGGTTCTGACTCAGTTCTAATTGATTGCGGAAATCCAAGCCAAGAAGAAGACCAGTATTGGCAGGACACGCATGAAGCAATTCGAGCAGGAGAAGGAGATTGACGGCATGAAGAACTCTAGCAGCAGCAGGACGTCATGGCAGTTTGACTTCAACAAGATGTTCACGTCAAGGAGAAGTCTTGGAATGGAAGTCCTAATCCTAGAAGGAAATGGCAAGATGAAGGTCAGCAGCTGTAGGAGAGGAGATAAGATAAGGACAGAAAGACTTAGTCAAAGTAGGAATTCCAGTCTAAGTATGAATTCAAGAAAGACCAAGAATCCTAGCAGGATTAGGAAATAGTGGGATAAGGTCTATCTTGATAATGTTTTAGTTGACTTAGAAAAAATTGTTGACTTAGGAAAACATATCCTAAGTGGATAAGGAACCTAAGTACTAGTTAAATTAGGAGAGACTGAAATTTTCCTGCAGGCATAGCAGGTGCATTGTGCGAGTTCGGCTAGGCATGACACGAACTTCTGGGAGTGACCAGAGCATCCCTACAGGTGCGGCAGATGCTTCTTGTGCATTCAGCAGCACGCGGGATGAACTTTTGGGAGCAACTGAAACATCCCCACAGGCACTGCAGTGGTGTTGGCACATTCAACAATGCACAAGACAAACTTCCGGGATCAATCGTAAAATCTCTGTAGGCTTAGAAGAGGCGTCGGACGCGTTCGGCAGCGTTCTGGACGAACTTTTGGTAATGGCTGAGGCTTCGAGCATGTTGGACAGTGCACGAGATGAACTTCCAGGCATGACCGAAACTTCCTCGTGGTCATCGCAGAGGCTTCGGGGATGTTCCCGTCGCCCCCCAAAGTTTGTCCCGTGCATTGCAAAATGTGACCAAAGCCTCTGCCACGCCTGCAGGGATGTACTAGTCACTCTGGAAGTTCATCCCGTGTGTGGCCAAGTGACCTAAGCCTCTAATGTGCCTGTCCTAGAAGTTCATCCTGTGCACTGCTGAACGTACATGACTCGTGTGCCGCAAACACAAATCTTATCACTTTCCAACTCTTACACTCGCAGAGTTTTTTTACAGGCACATCATATGAACAAATAAAAAGCAAATTTTGTAATTGATTGCCATGTCCCTGTCAAACATACTATGAGAATAGCCAAAATCAGCCAGGCGGGGAGGAGCAGTTGTTAAACGAGCCGGCCAAGGGGCCAATCCACTACTTCCGGCTAAATGAATATCTGATGAAATCAACACACACGTTTAGTTATTGGTCTATTAATTTCTCTATTTATGGTGACAAAAATAATTAAAGAATGTGGACAGCTAAAATTTTCCAATCTTATTTATGCATCGAGTAGAGATGCGGCGTATCCAAGGCTTCCATTTAAATTGTGATACTTCTTTCGGGCTTTCAAAGCATAACAACAGATAAAGTGTTTGGCAAATATCAATTTTTGGTGGAAACAACATATATATATATATATATATATATATATATTCTATATATACTTGACATTTACTAATTTCACTCCATCAGCTTCAATACTAAAACGAAGCCAAATAATGAAGACCCTGAAACAGCCTCAAAACAAGGAAACACAAGAAATGGTCCAAAAGCGCGAGAATCCCAAATTGCCATAAGCCAAATCTCTTTATCACAAAATTAAAGCACTATGGTGTATACAGTGAACCCATGGGCTCCTTCCGAAAGCACAATAGTTACCAGGATCATTAAAGCTTCTTCTGCTCCAGTCTTTCAATTTGGTAATTACTTCAATATTTCAAAACGATTGGCTAAAAAATTTGAAACGATGCTTTCCTTGACAATATTGTAATGGAAGGCACGGAGATAAGCAAAACGAGGGCAATATGACTTACAGTCAGAGTAGGGAGTGATGCAAGCTTCCATTGGCACATCCCACACAGCATCTGGATCATCATCAGTTCTGCAGAGTGAATGTTTCGGTCGCTCTCAGAAATTCGTCCGATGCACTGTTGAACGCGCCCGACGCCTTTGTCACACCCGTGGCGATGTTCCGGTTGCTTCCAAAAGTTCATCGTAGGCACTACCCAACACACTCGAAGCCTTTGTCGAGCCCACATGGATGCTCTGGTTGCTCCTGGAAGTTCATCCCGCACAGTCGAATGTGTCCCCCACTGTTGCTGCTCCTGCAGGGATGTTCGGGTCGCTTTAGGAAGTTTGTCCTGTGCAATGCCGAACACATCTGATGCTGATGCCGTGCTTGTGGGGATGTTCGGGTCACTTTTGGGAGCTAATCCCGTGCATTGGCCAACGTGCCTGAAGCCTCTTCCATGCCAACAGGGATGCTCCATTCACTTCCAAAAGTTCATCCAGAGCATTGCCAAACGTGTCTGACACCTCTGCCGGGCTTGCAGGAATTTTCTGGTCACTCCCAAAAGTTCATCCTGCACACCGACGAATGGACCTGACCCCTCTGCAGCACTCGAAGGAATGTTCTGGTCACTACTGGAAATTCGTGCTGTGCAGTGCCCAACATGCCCGAAGCTTATGCCACATTCACAGGGATGTTCTGGTCACTCCAGGAAGTTCGTCCAGTGCACTGCCAAATGCGCCCAACACTGTTGCTGCACCCGTGGAGATGTTCCCATCGCTCCGGAAAGTTTGTCCCATGCACTGCCTAATGTGCCCGAAGCCTCTGGTCGCTCCCGAAAGCTTGTCCCATGCACTGCTGAACGTGTCCAACACCTCTCCCATGCCCGCAGGGTGTTTGGGTCTCTCTCAGAAGCTTGTCCCATGCACTGCTGAACGTGCCTGACACCTCTCCCATGCCCACAGGGATGTTCAAGTCACTCCTGGAAGTTCGTTCCGTGCACTGCCTAATGTGCCCAAAGCCTCTGCTGCGCTCATGAGGACGTTCTGGTCGCTCCTGGAAGTTTGTCTCCTGCACTGCCCAACGTGTTTGACGCCGCTGCTACCCATGGGGACATGTTCCGGTCACTCCTGGAAATTTGTCCTGCGCACTGCCAAATGCGCCTGATGCCTCTACTGTGCCTGCAGAGATGTTCTTGTCGCTCTCGAAAGTTTGTTCCACGCACTGCTGAACGTGTCCGCCACTGCTGCTGCACCTGCAGGTATGTTCATGTTGCTCCAGGGAAGTTTGTCCCACACACTGCCCAACATGCCAAAGCCTCTGCCATGCCCGTGGAGATGTTCCGGTCGCTCCCAGAAGTTCGATCCATGCAGTGCCAAACGTGACCGACACCTCAGCCGAGCCTATAGGGATGTTTCAGTCACTCCTGGAAGTTCATGCCGTGCACTGCTACATGCATGCCGCTGATGCGCCCGCAGGGGATATTCGAGTTTCTCCCAGAAGTTCATCCCGTGCACTGCCGAACGTGCCCGGCGCCTCTGCCATGGCTGCAGGGATGTTCCAGTCACTCCTGGAAGTTCATCCTGTGCACTGTTGAATGCACCCGAAGCCTGTGCCATGCTCGTGAGGATGACCTGGTTGCTCCAGTAAGTTCATCCTGTGCACTGGTCAACATGTCTGATGCCACTGGTGCACCCATGGGATTGTTCCAGTCGCTCTTGAAAGTTCATCCGCACACTGCTGAACATGCCCAATGCCTCTGCCGCGCCGTGCCTGCAGGGATGTTCTGGTTGCTCTTGGAAGTTTGTCTTGAGAACTACCAAACACGCGTGACAGGTTGCTCCCGAAAAGTTCATACTGCACACTGCCGAATGCGCCCAATACCTCTGCCATGCCCACGGAGATGTTCTGGTCACTCCAAAAAGTTCATCCTGTGCACTGCCCAACACGCCAAAGCCTCTGCCACGCCTGTGAGGATGTTCCCATCACTCCCTGAAGTTTGCCCAGCTCACTTCCAAATGTGTCCAGTGCTGCTGCTGCTCCCACGGGGATGTTTGGGTTGATCTCGGAAGTTTGTCCTGCACACTCTCGAATGACCCAATGCCTCTCCCATGCCTGCGGGGATGTTCCGGTTGCTACTTGAAGTTCATCCCAAGCACTGCCGAATGCGCCAATGCTGCTGTTGTGCCCACGAGGATTTTCCAGCTTTCGCGCCTGCAGGGATTTACCGGTTGCTGCTGGAAGTTTGTCCCGAGAACTGCCAAACTTGTCCAATGCCTCTTCCAAGCCAGCGTGGATTTTTTGGTCACTCCCTGGAAGTTCATCCTGCACATGCCCAACACGCCCAAAGCCTCTGCCACGCCCAGGGTGATGTTCTGGTCGCTTCTGGAAGTTCAGCTTCCGCACTGCCAAACGCAACTGACACCTCTGCCATGCCCACGGGGATGTTCTGGTCACTTCTGGAAGTTTGTCTTGTTCATAGCCCAACGCGCCTGACACCTCTGCCATGCCCGTGGGGATGTTCAGGCCACTCCCAGAAGTTCATCCCGCACACTGCCCAACGGGCCTGAAGTCTCTGCTGCACCTGCTGGGATGTTCAGTCGCTCCAGGAAGTCCCTCCTGTGAACTGCCAAATGCATCCGAAGCCTCTACAGCACCCATGGGGATAATCTGGTCGCTCCAGGAAGTTCGTCCTGTGCACTGCCAAACATGTCCAAAGCCACTGCTGTGCCCGCGGGGATGTTTTGGTTGCTCCAAGAAGTTCATCCTAAGCCTTGTCGAACTCGTCCAACGCCTCTACTGAGCCCACGGTGATTTTTCGGTCACTCCCAGAAGTTTGTCCCACGCACTCCCAATGCGCCCAAAGCCTCTACCTGAGGGAAGCCACACCAAGGCTTCGGGTGCATTGGGAGTGCATGGGACAAACTTCTGGGAGTGATCGGAAAATCACCGTGGGCTCGGTAAAGGCGTTGGATGAGTTCGACAGGGCTCAAGATGAACTTCTAGGAGCAACCAAAACATCCCCTGTGAGCATAGCAACGGCTTTGGACATGTTTGGTAGTGCATGGGACGAACTTCCTGGAGCGACCGGATCATCCCCATGGGTGCTGTAGAGGCTTTGGATGCATTTGGCAGTTCACAGGAGGGACTTCCTGGAGCGACTGAACATCCCTAGCGGGTGCGGCAGAGACTTCACACCCGTTTGGTAGTGCAAAGGATGACGTTCTAGGAGTGACCTGAAAATCCCTGCAGGCTTGGCAGAGGCATCGGATGCGTTCGGAAGCGCTTGGGATGAACATCTGGAAGCGACCGGAACATCCCCACGGGTCCGACAATGTCGTCGGGCACATCCAGAAGTGTGCGGGACGAACTTCTAGGAGCAACCAGAACATCCCCACATGCACAACAGAGGCTTCAGGCACGTTGGGCAGTACGGGAGATGAACTTCTGAGAGCTACCGGAACATCTCACTGGCACAGCAGAGGTGTTAGGTGCGTTCGACAGTGGTGAGATAAACTTCCAGGAGTGACCAAAAACATTCCTGTGGGTGCAGCAGCGGCATCGGACACATTCAGCAGTGTGCAGGATGAGCTTCCAGGAGCAACCGCAGCATTCCCATGGGTGCGGCAGCAGCATCCGGTGCATTGGTCAGTGCACATGAAAAACTTCCCTGAGTGACCGGAATCATCCTATGCTGCTCTTGTCCCCTTTGGCAGTGTGCTGTGTTCTGCCGGGACAAACTTCCAAGAGTGACCAGAACACACCTGCAGCGAGGCAGTGGCTCGGACACATTGGGCAGTGTTCGGGATGAACTTCTAGGATAATGGGAACATCCCTGTGGGCGTGCCAGACGCTTTAGCCATGATGGGCAGTGTGCAAGATAAACTTTCAAGAGTGACCAGAACATCCCTGTGGGTGCGGCAGAGGCATCGGGTGCATTTGTGTTGGGGTCCCGATTTTTTTCCCCAACTTTTCTACACCTTAGGGGTCAGCGCGCCTACTGAAATCCTTCCTAACTTGCTGTCCCGTTTGATTCTTGAGTTCCTTTCTTATTTTATATCCGCTAAGCTGTCCTTTGGGTTAACTAATATCTATAAAGATATGATAGATAGGCAAGACAACTCTTAAACCTATCACAACTTGCCTTGGTTGAAGAAGACAACTCTTAACTTCAACCTTAGCTCTTAAGCAAGGAAGACAACTCTTAACCTTGTCTTAAGCCCAAGTTATCTCAAGACAACTCTTAAAAGATAACCGAAATATAAACAAGAATAGAAGCAAGAATGCTTACCTTTGATTCTTGATTAATGAATGAGAAAATAACAAAATTCGTAGCTTATGAGCTCCTCACAAATAATGCACTGTATTTATAGTCCTAAGACAGCCTTATCCTAATTTAACTAGTACTTAGGTTCCTTATCCACTTAGGATATGTTTTCCTAAGTCAACAAGCTTTTCTAAGTCAAATAAAACGTTATCAAGATAGACCATATCTTTTGTGTCTTAATCCTACTAGGATTCTTGGTCTTTCTTGAATTCCTACTTTATCTTGTTTTCTACAGCAGCTGGACTTCCTCTTGGCTCCTTCTAGGACTAGGACTTTGAATGCATATCCTTCTGCCCTTAGAATTCTTCTTGTCGTGACTATCCTATTGCTACTGGAACTCATCATGAGTGTCCTACATTAATTAGGATTAAGTCAAATACTGGTTGGGCTTCACTGCTGGGCTGCATACTTTCTGTTGCCACTCTTGTTATGCACATTTTCTGGCCCATGCTCTCCTTTGTCGCCCCATTTTCTACCCATTGCCTTTCCTTCATACTTAGGTTCTCAACAATTTGGTAGTGTGCGGTATGAACATCCAAGAGTGACTGGAACTTCCCAACTGGCGTGGCGGAGGCTTCAAGTGCATTGGGCAGTGCATGGGATGAACTTCTGGGAGTGCCCAGAACATCCCGACGGGCGCAGAAGAGGCATTGGGCATGTTTGGCAGTGTGTGGGATGAACTTCTGGGAGCAACCGGAACTTCCCTGCAGGCACGATGGGCAGTGCACAGGATGAACATCTGGGAATGACCAGATCATCCCCGTGGGCGCAGAAGAGGAATCGGGCATGTTCACCAGTGAACGGGATGAACTTCCAGGTGCAACCGGAACATCGCCGATGGTGCAGCAGAGGCTTCAGATGCATTGGGCAGTGTGTGGGATGAACTTCTAGGAGTGACCGGAACATCTCTGCATGCATGGCAGCGGTGTAGGGCACGTTAGGGCAGTGTGGGGAATGAACTTCCGGGAGTGACTGCAGCATCACCGAGGGGCACAGCAGAGAAGTCAGGTATGTTTGGCAGTGCACAGGATGAACTTCTGGGAGCAACCGGACATCCCCAAGGGTGCAGTAGAGGTGTCGGGCTCGTTCGGCATTGCATGGGACGAACTTTCGGGAGTGACCGGAACAGTCCCACGGGCACGGCTGCGGTGTCGTGCACATTAGGCAGTGCGCAGGATGATCTTTGGGGAGTGACCAGAACATCCACCGGGGCACAGCAGTGGTGTTGAGCACGTTCGGCTGTGCATGGGACGAACTTCTCAGAGCAAGCGGAACTTCCCCACAGATGTGGCACAGCTTCGAGCGCATTGGGTAGTGCACAGGACAAACTTCTAGAAGTGACCGGAACATGCTCACGGGCGTGGCAGAGCTTCCAGTATGTTGGGTAGTGTGCAGGATGAACTTCAGGGAGCACCCAAAAAATCCACACGGGCTTGGCAGATGCATTGGACGCATTCGGCAGAGATTGGTACGAACTTCCAGGAGCGACCGGAACATCCTTGCGAGCGTGGTAGAGGCATCAGACGTGTTCGGCAGTGCTCAGGACGAACTTTCGGGAGCAACCAGAACATTCCCACGGGGCATGCCAGGGGCTTTGGGCGTGTTAGGCAGTGCATAGAATGAACTTTCGAGATTGACCAGAGCATCCCTGGGAGCACAGCAGAGGCTTCGGGTCTGTTTAGCAGTGGATGGGATAAATTTTGAGGAGTGACCAGAACATCCCTGCAGGCACGATAGAGGTGTCAGGCTCATTTGGCAGTGTGCAGGACGAACTTCCGAGACCAACCTGAACATCCTACCAGGCACAGCAGTGGGTTGGGCTTGTTTGGCAGTGCATGGGACGAACTTCCGAGAGTGACCAAAACATCCCTTCAGGCACCGCAGAGGCGTTGGGCGCATTCGGCAGTGCAAGGGATGAACTCCCAGGAGTGACCGCAAAATCCACGTGGGCTCGATGGAGGTATCGGACACATTTGGCAGTGCTCGGGATGAACTTCTGGGCACGACCAGATCATCCCTGCAGGCATGGCAGAGGCATTTGGGCATTGCAGTGCGTGGGATGAACTTTCAGGAGCGACTGGAACATCCCAGCGGGTGCGGCAAAGGCTTCGGGCACGTTGGGTAGTGCATGGTTTGAACTTTCGGGAGCAACTAGAACATCCCTATGGGCCTAGCAGAGGCATTGTGCACATTCGGCAATCACAGGATGAATTTCCGGGAGCGACCAAAATATTCCTGTAGGTGCGACAGTGGTATCAGGCACGTTCTGCAGTGGGATGAACTTCGGATCATCCCTGCGGGTACGGCAGAGGTTCAGGCGTGTTCAAGAGTGCACGGGATGAACTTCCAAGAGTGACCAGAACATCTCCGTTAGTGTGATAGAGGCTTCGAGCACATTGGGCAGTGCACGCACGAACATCCAGGAGCGACTGGAACATTGCTGCGGGCTCGGCAGAGGCTTTGGGCAAGTTGGGCAGCATGCGAGATGAACTTAGGAGACCAACATGAACATCGCCCCAGGCATGGTAGCAGCATTGGACACGTTTGGTAGTATGCAGGACAAACTTCCAGGAGTGACCAGAGCATCCCCACGGGCACGGCAGAGGCTTCAGGTGCGTTGGCCAACGCATGGGACAAACTTTTGGGAGCGACCGAAGCATCCCTGAGGTCACGGCAGAGGCTTTCGGTGTGTTGGGCAGTGCATGGGATGAATTTTTGGGAGCCACCGGAACATCCCGCAGGTGTGACAGAGGCTTCGAGCGCATTGGGCATTGCACCACACGAATATCCAGGAGCAACTGAAACATCTCTGCAGGCATGGTAGAGGTGGCGGGCACATTTGGCAGTGCATTGGACAAACTTTTGGGAGCTACTGGAAAATCTCCACGGGTGCAGCAAAGGCTTCGAGTGCATTAAGTAGTACAGGGAAGGAGCTTCCAGGAGCAACTGAAATAGCCCTGCAGGCACAGTAGAGGCATCGGGCACATTTGGCAGTGCACTGGACAAACTTCCGGGAGTTTCCGGAACATCCCTGTGGGTGCAACAGAAGCTTCAGCTGTGTTTTGTAGTACACAGGACAAACTTCCAGGAGCGATCGGAACATGTCCGTGGGCATGGCAGTTGCTTCGAGCGCATTTGGCAGTGCGTGAGATGAACTTCCGGGAGCGACCGGAACATCCCCGTGGGCGCAGCAGTGGAGTGGGGCATGTTCGGCAGTGCGCGGGATGAACTTCCAGGAGGGAATAGAACATCCCTGTGGGCAAGGTAGAGGCGTCAGACACGTTCATGTTGAGAACCTAAGTATGCAGGAAATGCAATGGGCAGAAAATGAGGCAGCAAAGGAGAGCATGGGCCAGAAAATGTGCACAACAAAGCATGGCAACAGCAAGTGTGCAGCCCAGCAGTGAGGGCCAGCTATTATTTGACTTAATCCTAATCAATAAAGGACATTCACACCAACAGGAGTTCCAGCAGAAAGAAGGATAATCGCATCAAGAAGAGTTCCAGTAGTAGGAGGACATCTACGCCAAGCAGAGTTCTAGCAGCAGCAGGACATCCATGCCAAGGAGAATTCCAGCAGCAGCAGGACATCTATGCCAAGCAGAGTTCCAGCAGCAGCAGGACATCCATGCCAAGGAGAATTCCAACAACAGCAGGAGATCTACGCCAAGAAGAGTTCTATCAGCAGTAGGACACGCATGATGAATTCCAGTAGCAATAGGATAGTCACGACAAGAAGAATTCTAAGAGCAGAAGGATTTGCATTGAGAGTCCTAGTCCTAGAAGGATAAGCCAAGAGAAAGTCCAGCCGCTGTAGAATACGAGATAAGGTAGGAATTCTAGTCTAAGTATGAATTCAAGAAAGACCAAGAATCCTAGTAGGATTAGGAAACAATGGGATAAGGTCTATCTTGATAATGTTTTAGTTGACTTAGAAAAGCTTGTTAACTTAGGAAAAGATATCCTAAGTGAATAAGGAACCTAAGTACTAGTTAAATTAGGATAAGACTGTCTTAGGACTATAAATACAGCCCATTATTTGTGAGGAGGAGATATGCTTCGAATTTTGTTATTTTCTCATTCAATAATCAAGAATCAAGGTTAGCATTCTTGCTTACTTTCTTGTTTATATTTTTGGTTATCTTTTAAGAGTTGTCTTGAGATAACTTGGGCTTAAGACAAGGTTAAGAGTTGTCTTCCTTGCTTAAGAGCTAAGGTTGAAGTTAAGAGTTGTCTTCTTCAACCAAGGCAAGTTGTGATAGGTTTAAGAGTTGTCTTGCCTATCCAACATATCCTTATATATATTAGTTAACCCAAGGACAGCTTAGGGGATGTAAATATAAGAAAAGAACTCAAGAATGAAACGGGACAGCAAGTTAGGAAGGATTCCAGTAGGCGTGCTGACCCCTAAGGTGTAGAAAAGTTGGGGGAAAAAGATCGAGACCCCAACAGTTCTGCAGTGCATGGGATGAACTTTTGAGAGTGACTGGAACATCCTCGTGGCACAACGAAGGCTTTGGGAGGGATTGGCAGTGTGCGGCATGAACTTTTGAGAGTGACCAAAACATGCTTGCAGGCATGGCTGAGGCACTGGGCGCTTTCCACAGTGTGAGGGACAAACTTCCGGGAACAACCAAAACATCCCCGTGGGTGTGGCAAAGGCTTTGGGTGGGTTGGGCAGTGTGTGGGACAAACTTCCGGGAGTGACCAGAACATGCTCGTAGGTGCAGCTGAGGCATCGGACACATTCAGCAGTGTTTGGGATGAACCTTCGGGAGTGACTAGAACATCCCAGCTGGTGTGGCAGAGACATTGCCCACATTGGTCAGTGGACGGGATGAACTTCCGAGAGTGACCGGAACAACTCCGCCGGCACGGCAGAGGCATCGAGTGCAGTGTGCAGGATGAACATCTGAGAGTAACTGGAATATCCCAATGGGTGCAGCAGCAGCATTGGGTGCGCGCAGCAGTGCTCAGGATGAACTACTAGGAGTGACCAGAACATCCCCGCAGGCATGGCAGAGGTGTTGGGCTCATTCAGCACTACACGGGATGATCTTTTGGGAGACACCTGAACATTCCCATGGGTGCAGCAGCAGAGGCTTCAGGTACATTGAACAGTGCATGGGACAAACTTCTGGGAGCGACCGAAACATCGTGGTTGCCACGGCAGAGGTGTTGGGCTTATTCGGCAGTGCATGGGATAAACTTCCGGGAGTGACCGGAACATCCCCAAAGGCATGCCTGAGGTGCATGGTATGGACTACCGGCAGTGAAGAGAACATCCCCACAGGCGGGACGCTTTGGTTGCATTAAGCAGTGCATGGTATGAACTTCTGGGAGGCATCAGAACATCCCTGCAGGTACGGCTAAGGCATCAGGTGCATTCGGTAATGCACAGGAGGAACTTGTGGGAGTGACTGGAACATTCCTGCCAGTGTGGCAAAGGCGTCCGATGCATTCGGCAGTGTACGGAACAAATTTTGATAGTGACAGGAAAACCCCCGCAGGCTCAACAGATGCATTGGACATAATCAGCAGTGCACACGGTGAACTATGCGAGTGACCAGAACATCTGTGCGGGTGCGGCAGTGGTGTCAGGGCCCATTCGGCGTTGCGCAGGACAAACTTTTGAGATCGACCGAAAAATCCCTGTGGGAGTGGCAGTGGCGACAGACGCATTTGGCAGTGTGGGGGACATACTTTTGGGAGTCACTGGAACATCCCTGGATGTGGCACTGGTGTTGAACACATTGGCTGTGTACAGCATGAACTTCTGGGAACGACTGGAGTATCCCTGCAGGTGTGGCAGCGTCATTGGGCGCACTTGGCAGTGCACAGGACATTCTTACTGGAAAGACTTGAATATTCCCACAGGCATGTCAGAGGCTTTGGTCACTTGGCCATACATGGGATGAACTTCCAGGAGCGACTGAAACATCCCTGCGGGCGTGGCAAAGGCATCGGGTGCATTCAGAAGTGTGTGAGATGAACTTACTAGAGCAAATGGAATATCCCCATGGGCACGGCAGTGGCATTGGGCACGTTCAGCAGTGTGCACGATGAAGTTCCAGGAGCAACCAGAACATTACCGTGGGCATGGCAGAGGCATCAGGCAAATTCAGCAGTTCTTGGGATGAACTTCGAGGAGTGACCGAAACATCATCATAGGCATGGCAGAGGTGTCGGGAACATTCAGCAGCACACAATGAACTTCTGGGACCAACCAGCACATCACCGCGGGTGTGGCAGCGGTGTTTGGTGCATCGAGCAGTGTGGGATGAACTTCTGAGATAGACCAGAATATCCCCGTGGCACAGCAAAAGTGTCAGGTGCATGAGGCAGTCCGCGAGACGAACTTCCAAGAGCTACTGGAACATCCCCTCAGTCATGGCAGAGTGTTGGGGTCTCGATTTTTTTCCCCAACTTTTCTACACCTTAGGGGTCAGCATGCCTACTGGAATCCTTCCTAACTTGCTGTCCCGTTTGATTCTTGAGTTCTTCTCTTATTTTATATCCCCTAAGCTGTCCTTCGGGTTAACTAATATATATAAAGATATGTTGGATAGGCAAGACAACTCTTAAACCTATCACAACTTGCCTTGGTTGAAGAAGACAACTCTTAACTTCAACCTTAGCTCTTAAGCAAGGAAGACAACTCTTAACCTTGTCTTAAGCCCAAGTTATCTCAAGACAACTCTTAAAAGATAACCGAAATATAAACAAGAATAGAAGCAAGAATGCTTACCTTTGATTCTTGATTAATGAATGAGAAAATAACAAAATTCGTAGCTTATGAGCTCCTCACAAATAATGCACTGTATTTATAGTCCTAAGACAGCCTTATCCTAATTTAACTAGTACTTAGGTTCCTTATCCACTGAGGATATGTTTTCCTAAGTCAACAAGCTTTTCTAAGTCAAATAAAATATTATCAAGATAGACCTTATCCTTTATGTCCTAATCCTACTAGGATTCTTGGTCTTTCTTGAATTCCTACTTAGACTAGAATTCCTACTTTAACTTGTTTTCTACAGCAGCTGCACTTCCTCTTGCCTTATCCTTCTAGGACTAGGACTCTCAATAAGTATCCTTCTGCACTTAGAATTCTTCTTATCGGGACTATCCTATTGCTACTGGAATTCATCATGCGTGTTCTGCTGCTGATAGAACTCTTTTTGGCATAGATGTCCTGCTGCTGCTGGAATTCTCTTTGGCATGGATGTCCTGCTGCTGCTGGAACTCTACTTGGCGTAGATGTCCTTCATTGATTAGGATTAAGTCAAATACTGGTTGGGCTTCACTGCTGGGCTGCATACTTTCTGTTGCCATTCTTGTTATGCACATTTCTGGCCCATGCTCTCCTTTGTCGCCCCATTTTCTGCCCATTGCCTTTCCTTCATACTTAGGTTCTCAACACAGAGGCATTAGGTGTGTACAGCAGTGCTTGGAACCAAATTCAGGGAGCAACTAGAACATCCCCCAAGACGTGGCAGCGGCATAGGGCTCGTGCTGCAGTGCACAGGACAAACTTCCAGGAGCAACCAGAACATCCCCGTGGGCATGGCAGAGCTATCGGGCTCATACGGCAGTGTGTTGACAAACTTTTGAGAGTGACCAGATCACCCCTGCGGGTGTGGCTGCGATGTTGGATGCGTTCAGTAGTGCGCAGGATGAACTTCTGAGAGTGACTAGAACAACCCCGCTGGCATGGCAGAGCATTGGGCCATATTCAACAATCTGTGGGACGAACTTCCAGGAGCGACTGGAACATCCCCATGGATGCAGAAGAGGCATTGGGCGTATTCAGCAGTGTACGGAACGAACTTTCGGGAGTGATTAGAAAATCACCGTGGGTTTGGCAGAGGCATCGGATGCATTCGGTAGTGCTCGGGACGAACTTCTGGGAGCTACTAGAACATCCCCGTGGTGCACCAGAGGCTTTGGGCACGTTAGGTAGCATGTGGGACGAACTTCCGAAAGTGACCGGAATATACCCGCAGGCACAGTACAGGCATTGAGCACGTTCTGCACTGCACGTGACGAACTTCGGGGAGCGACCAGAACATCCCTGCGGGTGTGGCAGCAGCATTGGGCACATTGTGCAGTGCACAGGATGAACTTCTAAGATTGACCAGAACATCCTCATGGGCATGGCAGAAGTGTCGGGTGCGTGAGACAATGTGCGGCACAAACTTCTGAGAGGTACTGGAACATACCTGTGGGTGCAGCAGAAACATTGGGTGCGTGAGGCAGTGTGCGGCATGAACTTCTGAGAGCTACTGGAACATCCCCCCAGGCACGACAGAGGCTTCCAGTGCATTGGGCAGTGCGTGGGACAAACTTCTGGGAGGGACCAGAACATCCCCGCCGGCGCGGCAGCAGCATCGAGCTCGTTAGACAGTGTGCAGGGATGAACTTTGGAGAGCGACAGGAACATCACCACGGGCATGGCAGAGGCATCGAGTGTGTTAGGCAGTGTGTGGGATGAACTTCAGAGAGAGACAGGAACAACCCCACGGGTGCGGTAGCCACATCGGTCGCATTTTGCTGTGCACAGGACGTACTTCTGGGAGTGACCTGAACATCCCTATGGGCATGGTAGAGATGTCGGGTGCATTTGCCAGCGTGCAGGACAAACTTTTGGGAGTTACCAGAACATCCCCCCGGGCATGGTAGGCGCTTTCGGCGCATTGGGCGGAGCATGGGATGAACTTCTGGGAGCGATTGGAACATCCCCGCATGTGCGGCAGAGGCCTCAATCATGATCTACAGTGCACGGGATGAACTTCTGGGAGGTATTGGAACATCCCCCTTGGCACAGCAGAGGCTTCTAGCACATTAGGCAGTGCACAGTATGAACTTCCGGGATCAACCAGAACATCCCCACGGGCACAGCATGGGATTTGGTGCATCCGGCAGTGCACGGGTTGAAGTTCCAAGAGTGACCGAAAAAATCACTGCAGGCTCAGCAGTGGCATCGGATGTGTTTGGCAGTGCTTGGGATGAACTTCCAGAAGCGACCAAGACATCCCTGCGGGTGTGGCAGCAGAGTTGGACATAATTGGCAGTGCGTGGGACGAACTTTTGGGAGCAACCGGAATGACCCTGCCAGTGCGGCAGAGGCTTTGGGCAGTGTGCGAGATGAATGTCTAGGAGCGACTGGAACATCCCTGTGGGCATGGCAAAGGCGTCGGGTGCATTCGGCAGTGTGCGGGACAAACTTCCAAGGGTGACTGGAACATCACTGCAGGTGCGGCAGCATTGTCGAGCACATTGGGCAGTGCACAGGACAAACTTCCTTGATTGGCCAAAACATCCCCTCGGGTACAGCAGAAGCATCCGGTGCATTCGGCAGTGTGCAGGGACGAACTTCTGGGAGCGACTGAAACATCCCTGCAGGTGTGGCAGAGGCTTCAGCCAGGGTTGGACAAACTGGAACATCCCAGCGGGTGGGGCAGAGGCTTCCAGTACGTGGGGCAGTGCATGGGGCAAACTTCCAGGAGTGACCCGAACATCCCCGTGGGCACAGCAGAGGCGTTGGGCACATTCGGCAGTGCCAGGATGAACTTCTAGGAGTGACTGGAGCATCCCCTCAGGTGCGGCAGGGGCGTCGGCCACGTTTGGCAGTGCTTGGGACAAACTTCTGGGAGTGACCGGAACATCCCCGTGGGTGCAGTAGATAAAGCGGGCGCGTACTGCAGTGTGTGGGACGAACTTACAGGGAGCACCAGAACATCCATGTGAGTGCGGCAGCAAAGTCAGGTGCATTGGGCAGCGCACGGAACAAACTTCTGGGAGTGACCAGAACATCCTGTGGGCGCAGCAGACGTGTCAGGGCAGGTTTGGCAGTGCACAGGACGAACTTTGGAGAGTGACCGGAAACATCCCCACGGGTGCAGCAGGTGTCGCCGGCGTATTAAGAAGTGCACAGGATGAACTTCTTGGAGCTACCAGAGCATCCCGCAGGGTGTGGCAGGGGCTTTCGGCGCATTGGACGATGCAGCGGGACGAACTTGTGGGAGCGACCGGAACATCTCCACTGGCGCAGCAGAGGTGTTGAGCGCAATCTGTAGTGCACGGGATGAACTTCTGGGAGCTACTGGAACATCCGCCCAGGCACGACAGAGGCTTCGGTGCATTGGGCTGTGTGCAGCAGATGCAGCATGCGCATTCGGCAGTGCACGGGTTGACTTTTGGAAGTGACCAAAACATCCCCACAGGCATGGCAGAGGCATAGGGCACATTCGGCAGTGCGTGGCACAATCTTCCAGGAGCGACCTGAAAAATGCCCTGCGGGCTCGGCAGAGGCTTGGGCACGTTTGGCAGTTCATGGGATGAACTGCCGTGAGTGACCGGAACATCCCCGTGGGCACAACAAAGGCATTGGGCATGTTCGGGAGCTCGCGAAAAGAAGTTCTAGGACCAACCGGAACATCCCACCAGGTGCAGCAGCGGCATTGTGCACGTTCGTGTTGGGGTCCCTGATTTTTTCCCCAACTTTTCTACACCTTAGGGGTCAGCACACCTACTGGAATCCTTCCTAACTTGCTGTCCCGTTTGATTCTTGAGTTCTTTTCTTATTTTATATCCCTTAAGCTGTCCTTCGGGTTAACTAATATATATAAAGATATGTTGGATAGGCAAGACAACTCTTAAACCTATCACAACTTGCCTTGGTTGAAGAAGACAACTCTTAACTTCAACCTTAGCTCTTAAGCAAGGAAGACAACTCTTAACCTTAACTTAAGCCCAAGTTATCTCAAGACAACTCTTAAAAGATAACTGAAAATATAAACAAGAATGTGAGCAGAGAATGCTTACCCTTGATTCTTGATTAATGAATGAGAAAATAACAAAATTCGTAGCTTATGAGCTCCTCACAAATAATGGGCTGTATTTATAGTCCTAAGACAGCCTTATCCTAATTCAACTAGTACTTAGGTTCCTTATCCACTTAGGATATGTTTTCCTAAGTCAACAAGCTTTTCTAAGTCAACTAAAACATTATCAAGATAGACCTTATCCCATTGTTTCCTAATCCTACTAGGATTCTTGGTCTTTCTTGAATTCATACTTAGACTAGAATTCCTACCTTATCTCGTATTCTACAGCGGCTGGACTTTCTCTTGGCTTATCCTTCTAGGACTAGGACTCTCAATGCAAATCCTTCTGCCCTTAGAATTCTTCTTGTCGTGACTATCCTATTGCTACTGGAATTTGTTGGAATTCTCCTTGGCATGGATGTCCTGCTGCTGCTGGAACTCTGCTTGGCATAGATGTCCTCCTACTGCTGGAACTCTTCTTGATGCGATTATCCTTCTTCTGCTGGAACTCCTGTTGGTGTGAATGTCCTTTATTAATTAGGATTAAGTCAAATAATAGCCGGGCTTCACTGCTGGGACTGCACACTTGCTGTTGCCATGCTTGTTGTGCACAATTTCTGACCCATGCTCTCCTTTGCTGCCTCATTTTCTGCCCGTTGCATTTCCTGCATACTTAGGTTCTCAACAATCCCCTTTCTTGAAGACTCACCTTGTCCTCAAGGTGAAAGTTGGAAAACTGCTGCTGGATGTCATTATAGTCTTTCCCAAACTTGTACAGGTAATGGCAAAGGTTGTAGCAATCCCTTGGTCTTGCCACCTTCTGGTTTTATCCATGGGCAAATGTCACAATTGCTGTCTTTCTTCTTGACTTCTGCCTTGAATCCTTCTGACCAAAAGAATAGCTTGATCTGCATGTAATTATGGAACCATCTTGAATGCGTCTTTACTCTTCTTGAATGCAGCCTTCTAGACATTTGTGGTAGGTGGCTGCTCTTGGCTTTCTCAGTTTTGACTTGTTTTCCAGCCACTCGTGGTGTGTCTCTCTTCAATTGCTCAAGAGAATGGATGATAGAAGATAATTGATGTTTGATATCACTTACCTGGATGTCGAGTGAGCTTCGGTTCCTCTCTAAGGTCAGAATTCTTTGAAAGTCCTCGTTAGTTCGCTGTTGTAATGAAGGTGAATGCTGCCAAGATGACATGGTAACCTCGATGCCTTGCAATTGACTGGTGTCTGTGCTGTTGTCTCAACTAGAGCACTAATTTGTTGGGATGATCGTGCTTCTTTTCAACTGGTGGTTGTGCTGATTTCTCAAGGAAAGCACCAATTTGTTGGAACATCCTCCCAGGCATGGCAAAGGCTTCCGATGCATTGGAATGCATGTGGGACAAACTTCCCCATGGGTGCGGCAGATGCAGCGAGCGCATTCGGCAGTGCACGGGTTGACTTTTGGAAGTGACCAAAACATCCCTGCAGGCGTGGCAGAGGCGTAGGGCACATTTGGCAGTATGTGGGACAATCTTCCAGGAGCGACCTGAAAAATGCCCGCGGGCTCGGCAGAGGCTTAGGCATGTTTGGCAGTTCATGGGATGAACTACCGTGAGCGACCAGAACATCCCCGTGGGCACAACAAAGGCATCAGGCGTGTTCGGAGCTCGCAAAATGAAGTTTCGAGAGCAACCAGAACATCCCACCAGGTGCAGCAGCGGCATTGTGCGTGTTAGTGCTGGGGTCCCGATTTTTTCACCCAACTTTTCTACACCTTAGGGGTCAGCACGCCTACTGGAATCCTTCCTAACTTGCTGTCCTGTTGATTCTTGAGTTCTTTTCTTATTTTATATCCCCTTAAGCTGTCCTTCGGGTTAACTAATATATATAAAGATATGTTGGATAGGCAAGACAACTCTTAAACCTATCACAACTTGCCTTGGTTGAAGAAGACAACTCTTAACTTCAACCTTAGCTCTTAAGCAAGGAAGACAACTCTTAACCTTAACTTAAGCCCAAGTTATCTCAAGACAACTCTTAAAAGATAACCGAAAATATAAACAAGAATGTGAGCAGAGAATGCTTACCCTTGATTCTTGATTAATGAATGAGAAAATAACAAAATTCGTAGCTTATGAGCTCCTCACAAATAATGGGCTGTATTTATAGTCCTAAGACAGCCTTATCCTAATTCAACTAGTACTTAGGTTCCTTATCCACTTAGGATATGTTTTCCTAAGTCAACAAGCTTTTCTAAGTCAACTAAAACATTATCAAGATAGACCTTATCCCATTGTTTCCTAATCCTACTAGGATTCTTGGTCTTTCTTGAATTCATACTTAGACTAGAATTCCTACCTTATCTCGTATTCTACAGCGGCTGGACTTTCTCTTGGCTTATCCTTCTAGGACTAGGACTCTCAATGCAAATCCTTCTGCCCTTAGAATTCTTCTTGTCGTGACTATCCTATTGCTATTGAATTCATCATGCGTGTCCTGCTGCTGATAGAACTCTTCTTGGCGTAGATCTCTGCTGTTGTTGGAATTCTCCTTGGCATGGATGTCCTGCTGCTGCTGGAACTCTGCTTGGCATAGATGTCCTCCTACTGCTGGAACTCTTCTTGATGCGATTATCCTTCTTCTGCTGGAACTCCTGTTGGTGTGAATGTCCTTTATTAATTAGGATTAAGTCAAATAATAGCCGGGCTTCACTGCTGGGCTGCACACTTGCTGTTGCCATGCTTGTTGTGCACAATTTCTGACCCATGCTCTCCTTTGCTGTCTCATTTTCTGCCCGTTGCATTTCCTGCATACTTTGGTTCTCAACAGTTTGGCAGTGCACAGGAAAAACTTCGGATCAACCGGAATATCCCTACGGGCCCAGCAGAGGTTCAGGCGCGTTGGCAAGTGCACAGACAAACTTTTGGGAGTGACCAGAACATCCCTGTGGGTTCTGGTCGTGACAGAGGCTTCAGGCGTGTTGGGCTTTACACAGGACAAACTTCCATGAGTGACCATAGCATCACTGCAGGCACGACGGCAGTGTCGGGCTGTTTTGGCAGTGTGCAGGTCAAACTTCCGGGAGCAACCGGATCAACCTAGCTGATGTGGCAGTGGCATCGGGCGCATTGGGCACTGCACTGGCCGAACTTCTTGGAGTGACTGGAACATCACTGCAGGTGCAGCAGAGTGTTGAGAACCTAAGTATGCAGGAAATGCAACAGGCAGAAAATGAGGAGAGAATGGGCCAGAAAATGTGCACAGCAAGCATGGAAACAGCAAGTGTGTCAGCGCAGTAGTGAAGCCCAGCCAGTATTTGACTTAATCCTAATTAGTGAAAGACATTCAGACCAACAGGAGTTCCAGCAGAAGAAGGACAATCACATCAAGAAGAACTCCAGCAGCAGCAACACGTCCATGTGAAGAAGAGTTCCAGCAGGAGAAGGACATAGACGGCATGAAGAACTCAGCAGCAGTAGGACCTCATGGCAGGTTTGACTTCAGCAAGATGTTCACATCAAGGAGGAGTCTTGGAATGGAAGGACAAGCCATAAGGGAAGTTCTAATCCTTGAAGGAAATGGCAAGAAGAAGTTCAGCAGCTGTAGGAGAGAAGATAAGATAAGGATAGAAAGACTTAGTCAAAGTAGGAATTCAAGAAAGACCAAGAATCCTAGTAGGATTAGGAAACAATGGGATAAGGTCTATCTTGATAATGTTTTAGTTGACTTAGAAAATTTTGTTGACTTAGGAAAACATATCCTACTAGGATTCTTGGTCTTTCTTGAATTCCTACTTTGACTAAGTCTTTCTATCCTTATCTTATCTTCTCTCTTACAGCTGCTGAACTTCTTCTTGCTATTTCCTTCAAGGATTAGAACTTCCCTTATGGCTTGTCCTTCCATGTCAAGACTCCGAATACTCCGAATTTTGTGAACCTAAGTACTGGTTGAATTAGGATAAGGCTATCTTAGGACTATAAATACAGCCCATTATTTGTGAGGACGAGATATGCTCCGAATTTTGTTATTTCTCATTCATTAATCAAGAATCAAAGGTTAGTATTCTTGCTCACATTCTTGTTTATATTTTTAGTTATGTTTTAAGAGTTGTCATGAAATAACTTGGGCTTAAGACAAGGTTAAGAGTTGTTTTCCTTGCTTAAGAGCTTAGGTTGAAGTTAAGAGTTGTCTTCTTCAACCAAGGCAAGTTGTGATAGGTTTAAGAGTTGTCTTGCCTATCCAACATACCCTTTTATATATTAATTAACCCAAAGGACAACTTAGGGGATGTAAATATAAGAAAAGAACTCAAGAATTAAACGGGACAGCAAGTTAGGAAGGATTTTAGTAGGCGTGCTGACCCCTCTGGTGTAGAAAAGTTGGGAAAAAAATTGGGACCCCAACATAGAGGCACTGGGTACGCTAGGCAGTATGCGAGATGAACTTCGAAGAGAGACAAGAACAACCCCGCGGGCATGGCAGGCATGTCAGGCACGACAGGCACATTGGGAGCATTTAGCGGTGTGTGAGGCATACTTACCGAAGAGACCTGAACATCCCCGTGTGCATGGCAGAGAAGTCAGGCACATTCGACAGTGTGCAGGATAAACTTTTGAGAGGTACGGGAACATCCCCCTGAGTGCGGCAGGCACTTCCAGCACATTGGGCGGAGTACGGGATGAACTTCTGGGAGTGACTGGAACATCCCTATGACACAGTAGAGGCCTCGAACACGATGTGCTGTGCATGGGATGAACTTCCGGGAGGTACTGGAACATCCCTCCAGGCACAGTGAAGGCTTCTGGCATGTTGGGCAGTGCGTGGTATGAACTTTCAAGAGCAACTGGAACATCCTTGCAGATGCTGCAGCAGCGTTGGGCGTGTGCATGTTTGGCAGTGTGTGGGACAAACTTCCGGGTGGAACCGGAACATCCCCATGGGTGCAGTAGATAAAGCAGGCGGTACTGCAGTGTGCAGGACAAACTTATGGGAGCGACCAGAATATCCGTGTGGGTGCGGCAGCAAAGTCGCGCACGTTGGGCAGTGCGCAGGGACAAATTTCTAGGAGCGACCGGAACAGCCCCGTGGGCATGGCAAACGTGTCAGGAAGGTTTGGCAGTGCATGGGACAAACTTTGGGGAGGTGAGTGTCCCGGAACATCTGGCGAG
Organism: Xylocarpus granatum; assembly: GCA_019650275.1. Lineage (NCBI taxonomy): Eukaryota > Viridiplantae > Streptophyta > Magnoliopsida > Sapindales > Meliaceae > Xylocarpus > Xylocarpus granatum. The sequence goes on along the minus strand of BNST01001734.1, from coordinate 34,815 downwards.
CGCTGCAGCGGAGTCGGGCACATTTGGCACTGCAAGGGACAAACTTCCGAGAGCAACCGGAATATCCCCGCGGCCGCAGTGAAGACATCTGGCACGTTCAGTAGTGCACAGTACAAACTTTGTGGAGCAACTGGAACATCACCTGGGGCGCGGCTGCAGGGAAGAACTTCTGGGAGATACCGTAACAACTCTGCGGGCGCAGCAGCTATGTCGGTTTGGTTTGACAGTTTACGGGACAAACTTCCGAGAGTGACCAGAACATCCCTGCGGGTGCAGCAGAGGCATCAGGCATGTTCGGCCATGGGCAGGATGAATTTCTGGGAGCGACTGAAAAATCCCAGCAGGGTTGGCAGTGGTGTTGGACACATTTGGCCATGCTCGGAACGTGCTTCAGGGAGCGACCAGAAAATCACCACTGGCTCGGGAGAGGCATCGGACGCATTTGGCAGTGCTTGGTATGAACTTCTGGGAGTGACTAGAGCATCCCATGCAGGTGTGGCAGAGGTGTCGAGCACGTTCGGCAAGGCATTGGGCGCGTTTGGCAGTGCATGGTAGGAACTTCCTGGAGTGATCAGAACATTCCCGCTGGCGCAGCAGCGGCATTGGGTGCATTTGCAGTGCACATGAGGAAACTTCCGTCAGGGACCAGAACATTCCCCCGAGCGCAGCAGCAGCCTGGGGTGCATTCAGCAGTGCTCGGGATGAACTTCTGGGAGTGACCAAAAATTCATTACAGGCGCTGCAGAGGCATTGGGTGCATTCGGCAGTAAACAGTACAAACTTTCAGGAGCGACCGGAACATCCCTGAGGGTGCAGCAGCGGCATTGGACACATTGGGCAGTGCATGGGATGAACTTTCAGGAGCAACTAGAATATCCCCGTGGGTGCAGTAGAGGCTTCAGGTGCGTTGGGAAGTGCATGGGACGAACTTACGGGAGTGACCGGAACATACCTGCTGAAATGGAAAAGTCGTTGTGCGCATTTGGCAGTGCGTAGAACGAACTTCCGGGAGCGACTGGAACATCACCGTGGACGTGACAGCAGCATTGGGTGTGTTTGGCAGTGCGTGGGACAAACTTCCAGGAGTGACTTGAGCATTCCCGAAGGCACAGCAAAGGTGTCACGCGCGTTCAGCAGTGTGAGGGATGAACTTCTGGGAGCGACTAAAACATCCCCGTGGGCATGACAGCATCGTCGGGCACAATCGGCAGTGAACAGGAAGAACTTCCAGGAGCAACAGGAACATCTTCGCGGGTGTGTCAGTGATGTTGGGCACATTCGGCAGTGCGTGGGACAAGCTTCGGGTGCGGCTGGAGCATCCCCGCGGCGTGGCTGCCCAACGGGCATGTTGGGCAGTGCATGGCACGAACTTCCAAGAGCAACTGGTACTTTCCTGCAGGCTCAGCAGAGGCTTCGTGCGTGTTGGGCAGTGCACGGGACGAACTTCTGGGAGAGACCAGAAAATCCTCGCGGGCTCAGCAGAGGCTTCGGATGCATTGGCCAGTGCTTGGGACGAACTTCTGGGAGTGACCGGAACATCCCCTGTGGGAGCGGCAGCAGCATTGGACATTTCAGCATTGCACGGGACGAACTTCCAGGTGCGACCGGAACATCCCTGCGGTTGTGGCAGAGGCATTGGGCACATTCAGCATTGCATGGGACAAACTTTCTGGAGTGACCTGAACATCCCTGCAGGCACATTTGGCAGTGTGCCTGATGAACTTCTGGGAGCAACCCAAACATCCCCTCAGGGTGCAGCAGCTTCATTGGACACGTTTGGCAGTGTGCGGGATGAACTTCCAGGGAGCAATCTGAACATCCTAGCAGGCGCGGCCAAGGCTTCAGGTGCACTGGGCAGTGGGCAGGATGAACATTGTGGAGCGGCTTCCAGGGAGTGACCAGAACATACCCGTAGGAATGGGAGAGGCTTCCGGCACGTTGGGCAGTGAGCGGGAGGAACTTCTGGGAGCGACCAGAACATCCCGAACTCGCTGGTGTGGCAGCAGTGTCAGGCACATTTGGCATTGCTCGTGACAAACTTCCAGAAGCGACCGAAACATCCCCGCAGGCGCAGGAGAGGCTTTGGGTGCATTGTGCAGTGTGCAGGACGAACATCCAGGGAGTGAGCAGAACATGCCCCAGGCATGACTGCGCACCAGACACGTTCTGCAGTGCATGGGATGAACTTCCAGGAGCGACCAAAAATTCTCCACAGGCTGGTTAGAGGCATTGGACATGTATGGCAGTGCTCGGGATGAACTTCTGGCAGCGACCGGAACATCCCTGAGGACACGGCAGAGGTGTCGGGCATGTTGGGCAGTGGGCGGGATGAACTTCTGGGAGCTACCAAAACATCACTGCATGTGAGGCAGAGGCATTGGGCACTTGTCAGTGTGCAAGATGAACTTTGGGAAGCCACCGAAACCACCCCACAGGTGCGGCAACTACGTTGGGTGCATTCAGAAGTGCACGGGATGAACTTCTAGGAAGCCACTGGAACAACCCATGGGCGTGCAACTTTGTCGAGCACGTTCTGCAGTGCATAGGACGAACTTCTGGGAGCGACTTGAACATCCCCGAGGGTGTGGCAGAGGCGTTGGGCATGTTCAACCATGTGCGGGATGAACTTCCAGGAGCGACCAGAAAATCCCATCGCACTTGGCAGAGGCATCGGACATGTTCAGCAGTTCTCAGGACAAACTTCCAAGAGCGACTGGAACATCCCAGCAGGCATGACATAGGTGTTGGGTGCACTCGGCAGTGCATGGGACAATCTTTTGGGAGCGACCAGAACATTCCTGCAGGCACAGCAGCTACGTCGGACAAGCTCGGCAGTACGCGGGATGAACTTGCTGGAGGGACGGGAACATCCCTGAGGGCGTGGCAGAGGCTTCAGGGGCATTGAGCAGTGCACGGTATGAACTACCATGAGTGACCGGAACATCCACACAGCCACGGCAGAGGCATCGTGCGCGTTTCGGCAGTGCACAAGATGAACTTCGTGGAGCAAACGGAACATCCCCACGGGCGCGGTAGAGGCATCAGGCGCATTTGGCAGGGCATGGGACAAACTTCTGGAGGCAACCAGAACATCCCCGCAGACACAACAACAGCGTCGGGTGCATTGAGCAGTGTGCAGGGACAAACTTCCAGGAGCAATCAGAACATCACCACGGGTGAGGCAGAGGCATCGGACTTGGTTGCCAGTGTGCGAGATGAACTTTCGGGAGTGACCGGAACATCCTTCCGAGCACAGCAGAGGCATCGGGCGCGTTCATCAGTGCGCTGGATGAATTTTCAGGAGCAACCGGAACATCCCTGCGGTGCAGGAGAGGCATCGGATGCATTTGGCAGTGTGTGGGACGAAACTTACAGGAGCGAAGAGAAGATCCCCGCAGGTGCAGCAGCAGCATCGGACACATTCAGCAGTGTGCGGGATGAACTTCTGGGAGAAACCAGAGAAACCCCGCGGGCAAGTCTTAGGCTTCGGGTGCATTGGGCAGTGTGCAGGACAAACTTCTAGGAGCAACTGGAACATCCCCACGAGCGCAGCATAGGCATCAGGCGCATTCGGCAGTGCATGGAACAAACTTCTGGGAGCGACCGGAACATCCCTGCGGGCGCAGCAGAGGCGTCAAATGCGTTCGGCAGTGTGCAGGACGAAACTTCTGTGTGTCACCAAAACATCCCTGCGGGTGAAGCAGACATGTTGGACACATTCATGTTGAGGACCTTAGGAGGCAAAGGGAGCGTGAGCAAATGCGCGCGAGGTGCCAAGCAGCAAGAGAGGCAGAAACAAGCCAGAATGTGCGCGCAACCAGCCTGCACGCAGCAAGCAGTGAAGCACGGCCAGGTTCTGACTCAGTCCTAATTGATTACAGAAATCCAAGCCAAAAAGAACACCAGCATTGGCAGGACACACATGAAGCAATCCGAGCAGAGAAGGAGATTGACGGCATGAAGAACTCCAGCAGCAGCAGGACGTCATGGCAGGTTTGACTTTAGCTAGATGTTCATGTCAAGGAGGAGCCTTGGAATGGAAGGACACGCCATAATGGAAGTTCTAATCCAAGAAGGAAACGGCAAGAAGAAGTTCAGCAGCTGTAGGAGAGGAGATAAGATAAGGACAGAAAGACTTAGTCAAAGTAGGAATTCTAGTCTAAATAGGAATTCAAGAAAGACCAAGAATCCTAGTAGGATTAGGAAACAGTGGGATAAGGTCTATCTTGATAATGTTTTAGTTGACTTAGAAAAGCTTGTTGACTTAGGAAAACATATCCTAAGTGGATAAGGAACCTAAGTACTAGTTGAATTAGGATAAGGCTGTCTTAGGACTATAAATACAGCCCATTATTTGTGAGGAGGAGATATGCTCCGAATTTTGTATATTTCTCATTCATTAATCAAGAATCAAGGTTAGCATTCTTGCTTCCATTCTTGTTTATATTTTCGGTTATCTTTTAAGAGTTGTCTTGAGATAACTTGGGCTTAAGACAAGGTTAAGAGTTGTCTTCCATGCTTAAGAGCTTAGGTTGAAGTTAAGAGTTGTCTTCTTCAACCAAGGCAAGTTCTGATAGGTTTAAGAGTTGTCTTGCTTATCCAACATATCCTTTATACATTAGTTAATCCCGAAGGACAGCTTAGGGGATGAAAATCCAAGAAAAGAACTCAAGAATCAAATGGGACAGCAAGTTAGGAAGGTTTTAAGTAGGCGTGCTGACCCCTAAGGTGTAGAAAAGTTGGGAAAAAAATTGGGACCCCAACAAATTGGTGCTTTCATTGAGAGGTCAGCACAATCACCAGTTGAGAGGTTGCACAATCATCCCAATAAATTAGTGCTCTAGTTGAGACATCAGCACAGACACCAGTCAATTGCAAGGCATCACGGTTACCATGTCATATAGGCAGCATTCACCCCGCACCACAGGAACAGACAGGGGAAGATTTCTCAGTCACCAACCGCGAAAGAATCCTTGCCTTGGAGAAGAACCAGAATGCAATCAATGACCAGGTAGGTGATATCAAACACCAACTATCATCTATCATTCATTCTCTTGAACAATTGAAGAGAGATACACCCGAGTGGCCAGAAAACAAGTCCAAACCGAGCAGGGCAGAAACAGCCACCTACCACAAACGTCTAGGAGGCTTCAATCAGAAATCACACAGCACCAAGTGCATGAGGAAAATTCTGACCAGGAGCAGCTTCCCTCTCAAGAAAGGGGGAAAATGCACATGAGTTTGGGAAGCAGGGGGGAGACTTCACCAAACAAACACCTGCCCCATCATTGCTACAATGATTATAGCAATGATGAGGAGCTGCTGGACAGAAGGCCCGCATCATGGCAACCAAGAAGGGTGCGCAATCACCCTGAGGCAGAACCATGGCACACCACAAGGAGGGAGGATTGGCACTACGACAGCCCAAGCCATTACACACGGCCTAAGGTAAAAATCAAATTTCCTACCTTTGAGAAGGGAGATCTAACCGAATGGATCTCCAAGGCTGAATTTTACTTTGAGAAACAAGGTATTAAGAGAGGTGAAAGGGTTGATTTTACATCCTATCACCTGAATGGATCTCCAAGGGCAAATTTTATTTTAAGAAACAAGGTGTTGAGAGAGGTGAAAGGGTTGATTTTGCATCCTATCACCTATGTGGGAGAGCCAACCAATGGTGGCGTTGGCTTAAGGCCACCTATGGCCAAGAAGGTAGAAGGATAGGCTGGACAAGGTTCACACAAGAGTTAGTGAACAGATTTGGCCCATCTAGCATGACAAACTACGAGGGACAACTTGCCAAAGATTAGGCAAGAGGGATCTCTAGAAAGTTACCTTGAAGAATTCGAGAGGTTGGCTGAATTGGTAGGACATTGGCTAGATAGTGCACTAATTGGCACTTTTCTAGACATGCCTTGTACCTTGGCTAAGCTGAGAAGTAAAGATGAGGGATCCAAACTCTCTCACTCAGTGCATTCAGTTGGCAAGACTCATCAATGATGGGAGAAGCATCACCCACAGCACAACCAAGGTCATCAAACCCTCAGACAAACTAGGTAAGGCATACTCATCAAGTAAGACAGCATCTCAAGAAACAAAAGACCCTCTCAAACTATCAACGAAGAAATCAACAAAGAGAATCGAAAGAGGCCTATGCTTTTAGGTGCAATGATAAGTGGCAAGTTGGCCACAAGTGCAAGAAAGGGTTGTTCAACATCATTGAAGTGGTAAGTGATGAAGAACACGAGGAAAGCAGTGAAGAAGATCAAGAAAGCCGCATGGACAGCGAGGAGGAAGCAGAGGCAGTACACTCCCTTGGATCATGCAGAAGAAGGCGAAATCAACTTGCATGCAGTAGGGGCAACCACCAAGCCTACTGCCATGAGGTTGTTCACAACCATAAATGGGAAAGATATTTTGGTGTTGATTGATAGTGGAGCCACCCATAATTTCATCAACACAAAACTGGTCAAAACACTCCAGCTATGTCTGAAAAGGATTGCACCCTTTGAGGTAAGAGTGGCAAGTGGACAGAAGCTCAAGTGTGCGCAAGTTTATCAAGGCAGCAGCAATGCAGATTCAAGGAGTCAAGATAGAGGTAGAATTGCATGTGTTAGCCTTGGCAGGCCTTGATGTGGTTTTAGGCAATGCTTGGCTTAAAACCATAGGCAAAGATAATGTTCGACTATGAATCCATGGCCATGCACTTCCAATGGAAGGGAAGGGACTGCATGTGGAAGGCATCAACCACCAATGCAGCGCATCATTGTGAGGTAAGTACACTTGAACGACTATACAGAAAAGGGCACAATGCTTTGTGGTTCTCTTGGCCACAAAGGAGGAAAACATAGCCAAGCATCATGAGCAGAAATGCATGAAGACATACCATGGAGTAAGGAACCTACTGGAGCAGTTTAGAGATGTCTTAGGAGAGCCACAAGGGCTACCACCCTCAAGACATTATGACCATGCCATCCCATTAATCGACGAGACCAAGGTGATTAATGTAGCACCTTACCAATATGCACACTTCCAAAAGAACGAGATTGAAAGACAAGTGGAAGAGATGCTATGACAAGGTATTATCCAACCAATTAATGTAGCACCTTACCAGTATGTACACTTCCAAAAAAATAAGATTGAAAGACAAGTGGTAGAGATGCTACGGCAAAGTATTATACGACCCTCGCACCTCCCCTTTTTCTTCTCCCATTCTACTTGTTAGAAAGAAAAATGAAACTTGGAGGTTTTGCACTGATTATCGAGCACTCAATCAAGTGATTGTCTTGTTGGAATTATTTTTTGATCCCAATAATCGATGATATGGTGGATGAGTTACATGAAGTGAAGTTGTTTACCAAGCTGGATCTCAAGGTTGGATATCATCAAATATGCATGAAAGAAGAGGATGTGCAGAAGACAGCGTTTCGGACTCATAGTGGACACTAAAGGTTAGCACAACTTTCAAAACCTCTCCTAATTCACTATCCCATTTGATTCTTGAGTTCTTTTCTTTGATTCATGCCTCCTAGGCTGTCCTTCAAGATTAATTAATGATAAAAGAATATGTTGGATAGGCATGACAACTCTTAAACTATCACAACTTGCCTTGGTTGAAGAAGACAATTCTTGACTTCAACCTTAGCTCTTAAGCAAGGAAGACAACTCTTTACCTTGTCTTAAGCCCAATTATCTCAAGACAACTCTTCAAAGATAACCGGAATATAATAAAAAAGAATGGCCAAATGCTTTTGATATTGTATTATTAAATAATAACTTCAAAATTCAGAACATATCTTCATGGCTATAAATAATGGTCTGTATTTATAGTTTTAGACAATCTTCTCTTAATTCAAATAGTACTTGAGTTCCTTATTCACTTAGAACAAGTTTTCCTAAGACAACTAGAATCTTTATCAAGATTGACCTTATCCAAAGATATCCTAATCCTACTAGGATTCTTGGTCTTTCTTGATTGTAGAGCTTTACCTAAACTAGAATTCCTATCCTATCTTATTTCCTACAGCTTCTGGACTTTCTCTTTGCATATCCATCTAGGACTAGGACTCTTAATGCATATCCTTCTGCCCTTAGAATTTTCTTTGGCATGACTATCCCCTTGCTACTTGAACTCATCATGTGCGTCCTACTGCTACTAGAATTCTTCTTGTCTTGGATGTCCTTCCTTAGCTAGACTTCCTCCATGCATGTTCTGCTGTGTTTGTAGTCCTTCTTGGCTTAAATGTCCTCGTTTAATGTGGACAAGGTCAGATTTTGGCCAGGCTTCACTGCTGGATGTGATGCATGTTCTGGCCTGTAGCTGCCTTCCTTGCTGCTTGGCGCCTCTCTTGCATCCTCCTATGCTGCTCACTCTCCCTTTGCCTCTTGACTAGAATCTTTTCAAGATTGACCTTATCCAAAGGTGTTCTAACCCTGCAAGGATTCTTAGTCTTTCTTGATATTAGAACTCTACTTAGACTAGAATTCCTATACTATCTTGTTTCCTATAGCTGCTGCACTTTCTCTTTGCTTATCCTTCTAGGACTAGGACTCTCAATGCATATCCTTCTGCCCTTAGAACTCTTCTTGGCCATGAGTATCCCATTGCTACTAGAACTCATCGTGTGCATCCTACTACAGCTGGAATTCCTCTTGACTTGAACATCCTTCCTCAGCTAGAATTCCACCATGCGTGCACTGCTGTGGCTGGAATCCTTCTTGGCTTAGATGTCCTGCTGTTGCTGGAACTCTCTTTGACATAACTGTCCTACTACTGTTGGAGTTATTCTTGATGCAATTATCCTTCTTCTGCTGGAACTCTTGTTGGTGTGAATGTCCTTCATTAATTAGGATTAAGTCAAATATTGGCCAAAGCCTCACTGCTGGTCTGCGTATTTACTGCTGCCATGCTTGTTGTGCACATTTTCTGGCTCATGCTCTCCTTTGCCACCTCATTTTCTGCCCATTGCCTTTCCTACATACTTAGGTTCTCAACAATCCACCTTTTTTGAAGACTCACCTTGTCCTCAAGGTGAAAGTTGGAAAATTGCTGCTAGATGTCATTATAGTCTTCCCTAAACTTGTATGAGTAATGGCAAAGGTTGTAGCAATCCCTTGGTCTTGGCATCTTCTAATTTTATCCATTGGAAAATATCACAATTACTTTCTTTCTTCTTGACTTCTACCTTGAATCCTTTACACCAGATGAGTATTCTCCATATTGGCCTCAGATTGCTAACTAAGCAAAGTCCTAAGGTTTCCTTTTGTTGCTGCCCTAAGGTGATCTTCCTTGAAAACATTGGGCAGTGCTTTATAGTCAAAATGCAACTCCTTATCATAGGCATTAGAGCTGAGCTCGATGGAGTATGTTCTAGGCATGAGAGTGTTTCCAATTACTTCATCAACATTAATAAATGCTACTCAAGCTAAAGCATTGATCTCTTGGTATGTGAACTGAGAAGCTCGTTGACTCCAACTTTGGATCCTTTTTACACATTGGACATCTGGTTCTGCAACGCCTAGGACGTGTTCTTTTCTCTGGAGCACAGGTAGTGCCGATTCTTTTGATTTTGTTGGGAGTGGAGATGTTGTTGTTTCCTCCTCAACCAGAAGTGCTCTTTTGGACCCTCTAGAGCAACACCAAGAACAATGTTCTCTCCCAAGGGAGTCTTGGAAACTGACTGAGAAGTAACATATTTCAGACATTGTTCCTCCTTGGTTTTTGTCTCCAAGGCTCTCATTCTGATGGTCTTCATAGTTATTGTGAACTGAATGATGTACTGATTTCTGACTTTGGGCGTTTGTGCTAGCAATGGGGTTGCTGTCCAGAGCACCAAACCCCTGCAGAATTTTCATTTAGGATTATCTTCTGTCTCTCTTTTAATCCCATCATATGTGATGAGGCATGATAATGTCCAGAGTTTGCTTGATCTTTCTGCATCACTACTAGATCTCCTTTGCTAATTTTTCGAGTTCTAGAGAAATCGCTAACTGAGCTTAGAAATTGATTGCCAATTTCCTTAAAATTCTATTGGGCGGTAACTGACAATAGGTGCAACTTATTAGGTAGAAAACATTGCTGTTCCATGGAATGTCTAGATCTTCAGTGTTCAAGTTGTAACACGGATAATCATCATTCTGTCTAGGGAATTGAAGATCTAAAACAGATGCAGATGATGACGTTTGATCAATATTTGTGCCTTGTGAAAGCTTGCTGCATGCTAGCATATTTTCTGCTGCAGTTTGCGTATTGAATTGTCTAGAGGTCTGATTTCTTGCAGCTATGAATCTGCTTGTGAAAGATCAGCAAGTCCTTCAATCTGGACAGGAATATGATTAGGAACTTTGTCTTCTATCCAGGTTTAGCCAACAAGGCAGATTGGTCCTGCACAGTCCTTGTTGGAGTATTTTCTGGTGGATAATTTGTAGAAGCATGTATTTGTAATCCATACGAAAACTCAACTGATTCTACATCCAATTTAATTTGTTGTTGTTCCACTCTTGGCAGTGCTAATGAAGATGTAGAAGTAGTAGCATAAACCTAAATAGATGAATCAAGACATTTGGCAGATGCATTGTTTGACTCATCACAAGACATCTGCATCTTTATCTTAGCATTCGAGACACACCAAGTCCTGTCCTAGAGTACTTGTGTCCTTAGTGTTGCCTTCACTTGGACATGCATACGCAGTGCAATTTTTTCCTGTCATCAACTGAAATTGCTAGTGATGAAACGTCTTCACTTGTTCTCCAGATTGGCATCTCAGGAGGTAGAGATGAGTATTCCAAGTTCTGAACTGGTGCAGCACTCTCTGGATTTGATGAAGGAAAGACTTGGTTCCCATCAAACTCGGAGCAAATATTTGTGATGCTGGATGGGCCAAATCTGTCCATCAATTCTTGTGTGAACCTTGTCCAGCCAATCCTTCTACCTTCTTGGCCATAGGTGGCCTTAAGCCAATGCCACCATTGGTTGGCCCTCCCACATAGGTAATAGGATACAAAATCAACCCATTTCACCCCTCTCAACACCTTGTTTCTCAAAATAGAGCTCAGCCTTGGAGATCCATTCAGTTGGATCCCCTTTCTCAAATGTTGGGAATTTGATTTTTACCTTAGGCCTGGTGTAGTGGCTAGAGCTGTCATAGTGCTGCCATTTCTCTCTCCTAGTTGTCTGCCAAAGTTCTGCCTCATGACGACTCTACATTCTCCTTGGCTGCCATGCTGCTGGCCTTTGATCCAAGACCTCATCGTTGCTGTATTCATCATAGGGGTCATGGGGCTGGTGCAAATTCGGTGACACCTCCCTTCTGCTCCCTAGACTCATGCGCACTCTCCCCCTTTCTTGAGAGGAAAGCTGCTCATGGTCAGAATCTTCCTCCTGCTCATGGTGCCGTGAGATCTCCGAATGCAGCCTTCTATGTTGATTTGGCAGTGAGGCATACATCATTAGGCTCACATGTTGTCCACAATGCTTGACCTCCATTGCTTCTGGACAATGTGTCTGCCACTTTATTTTCCTTGCCAGGCTTGTAGATTATTTCATACTCGTAACCCAGCAACTTGACAAGGAACTTTTGCTGCTCTGGGGTGGTAATTTTCTGCTCCATGAGGCTTCTCAAGGGTTGTTGATCTGTAATGATCAGGAATTTCCTCCCAAGAAGGTAAGGTTGCCATACCTTGACTGCATGGATGATGGCTAACATCTCCTTGGCATATACTGACCATTCCTTCTTCATGGGCCCTAAGACTTTGCTCATGTATGCAATAGGTCTTCCGACTTGACTCAGGACAGCACCTATGCCATCTTGACATGCGTCAATGTGAAGCTCGAAGGTTTGGTTGAAGTTGGGCAGTGCTAACACTGGGGTCTCACACATAGCTTGCTTCAACAACTTGAATGCATCTTCACTCTTCTCTGTCCATAGGAATCTGTCCTTCTTTAGCAAATCTGTTAGTGGTTTTGATATGGCACTGTATTTGCGAACAAATCAGCGATAGTAGCCTATTAAACCTAAAAATCCTCTAAGTTCTATGACATTCTTTAGGAGTTGGCCATGTTTGCATGGCTCCTATTTTTCGTTGGTCTACCTTCACTCCATCTTCGGATATGATGTGACCGAGGTACTCAAGCTCCTCTTGCATGAATGTGCACTTGGATGGCTTGATGACAAAACGATTTCTTCTTAACACTTCTAGCACTTTTGCTAAGTGTTCTATGTGATCATTGTGGTTCCTGGAATAGACCAAAATGTCATCAAAGAAAACTAAAACAAACCTGCACAAATAAGGTTTTGAAGATGTCGTTCATGGCTGCTTGAAAGGTGGAGGGTGCATTGCATAGTCCAAAGGGCATGACTAGGTACTCGTAGTGTCCACTATGAGTCTGAAATGCTGTCTTCTGCACTCCTCTTCTTTCATGCGTACTTGATGATATCCGACCTTGAGATCCAGCTTGGTGAACAGCTTTGCTCCATGTAACTCATCCAGCATATCATCAATTGTTGGGATCGGGAAACGATCCTTGACAGTTGCTTGGTTGAGTGCCTGATAATCAGTGCAAAACCTCTAAGTTCCATCTTTCTTTCTAACAAGTAGAATGGGAGAAGAAAAAGGTGAGGTGCTAGGTCAAATAATACCTTGCTGTAGCATCTCTTCCACTTGTCTTTCGATCTCGTTCTTTTGGAAGTGTGCATACCGGTAAGGTGCTACATTAATCGCCTTGGTTTTGTCGATTAATGGGATGGCATGGTCATAATGTCTTGAGGGTGGTAGTCCTTGTGGCTCTCTTAAGACATCTCTGAATTGCTCCAGTAGGTTCCTTACTCCTATTGGTATGTCTTCGTGTGTATAATGTTTGGCTGTGTTTTCCTCTTTTATGGCCAAGAGAACCGCAAAACATTGTGCCCTTTTTCTGTATAATCGTTCAAGGGTACTTACCTTACAATGATGCGCTGCATTGGTGGTGGATGCCTCCCACATGCAGTTCCTTCCCTTTCATTGGAAGTGCATGGCCATGGATTCGTAGTCGAACATTATCTTGCCTATGGTTTTAAGCCAAGCATTGCCTAAAACCACATCAAGACCTGTCAGGGCTAACACATGCAGTTTCACCTCTATTTTGACTCCTTGAATCTGCATAGCTACTGCTTGGATTACTTGTGTGCACTTAAGCTTCTGTCCACTTGCCACTCTTACCTCAAAAGGTACAATCTTTTTCGGACGTAGCTAAAGTGTTTTAACCAATTTTAAGTTGATAAAGTTATGGGTAGCTCCACTATTTATCAACACCAAAATGTTTTTCCCATTAATGGTTTGAATAACCTCATGGCAGTAGGCTTGGTGGTTGCCCCTACTGCATGTAAGTTGATTTCACCTTCTTCTGCATCATTAGGGGAGTGTTTTGCCTCTGCTTCCTCCTTGCTATCCATGCGGCTGTCTTGTTCTTCCTCGTTGCTTTCCTCGTGCTCTTCATCACTTACTAGCTCAATGATGTTGAACAGCCCTTTCTTGCACTTGTGGCCAGCTTGCCACTTATCGTTGCACCTAAAACATAGGCCTCTTTCGATCTTCTTGTTGATTTCTTCGGTGGATAGTTTGAGAGGGTCCTTTGTTTTTAGGGGTGCTGTCTTACTTGATAAGGATGCCTTACCTAGTTTGTTTAAGGGTTTGATGACTTTGGTTCTAGAAAAGTCCTATTTGGTTGTATTTCTACTGAGGGTAAATTTCTTGGACTATCTACTACACCTGAAGATGTACTTGCTAATATTCTATCTTCTATATAATCATCATATTTGGGAATATCTACTTCTTCTAAAGGTAGTACATAATCTTGTATATTTCTTCCTTTTCTAAGTATTTCTAATAAATCTATTTCTTCTTCTATTATTATTTCTTTATTTTTTATTCTAGGATAATTATCTCCATATACCATGTCTATGAATAAACTACAGTCATCTAAATCTGGTATTTCTAAGAAATTAACCTTCCAGTCATATCCTGGATATTTACTATATAATTCTTCTAATTTTTGTTTTTCTTCCATTTATAATTTAGATGCTACAAGACTGTGTTTTAACCAATTTTCTATTGATTTTAATAGAGTTAATCTTACTTCAACTCTATTTCTAAATATATTATTTTGTGCTATTTGTTCTAATTGTCTTTCAAACCTTTCTATTTCAATTACTAGCATATTTCTAAATGCTGCTACATTTATTCTGTTATCTAAAGTTATTCTAGTTAAACTATTAACTATTTCTCTATGCATAATAGGGCTTTACAAGATTTAGAAAGATTACACATATATAATATGACACAAATAAAAGATTTTAGTAATGAATATCTTAATTTAGCTAGTAAGACAGGAAGAGCATTTACTGATGACCAATTAAGTAGCAAGTATTTTCTAAAATTACCACTACCTTTTAATACAATATTAGCAGAAGAATGGAATAAAAAGCATGGTACATCCTTCCAAATAGGAATAGCACCTAGAATAATATTCACATTTGAATATTTAAAAAATTAATGTATAGTAAATTAAGTAGCTAAGCAGGTTAAAAGTTATAATTATTGTAAAAATGTGTATATACCAGGGATATATAAGTAAGATAGAAAAAAGAAATACTTTAGAAAAGCTACTAATTATAGAAAAGGGTTAACTAGAAAAAACCATGTTAATAAATTTAAAAATAAAAAACCACCAATTAAAAAATGCAAATGTTTTATATGTGGACAAATAGGACATTATGCTAGAGAATGTAGAAATAAAAGAGGAGATTTAGAGAGAATGACAGTATATAAAGAATTAGAATTAGAAGATGAATTTGATATAATTAGTATAAATGGTAGTGAAAATAGTAATGATAGTGACGTACTAAGTATATGTGATAATATAGAAGAAATAGAAAATCAAGATAATTTTGAAGGACAATTAAAACTATTAACCCTATAAGAGGGAGAAAAACAGTTACTATGTAACATTGTAATTTGCATTGTAGAAATGTAATTTAATCAGTAGGAATTTGCATAGTAGAAAGATAATATACATGTAGAAAAATATAATTTGCATTTACTAATTTAATTTTCATGTAGAAAAGTAATTTGCATTAATTGTATGATGGCATTGTACAAAATTCAATTTTGTTGTGGGTACCAACGTAAGTTAGGAGCCCACTAAGCCCATCAACATATTCTTTCATTTTATTAATTCTTTCATGCATATGTAGACAAAGTAGACATTGTAGAAAAAATAATTTTTTTTTCCTAACAAAATTATTTATTCTTTTGCAGTAATGGCAGGAACCTCACAAAACCCAAATGCTTTTTTCTTCAGCCCATACACTTTAAAAACCTTTCCTTCAGGAACCAATCTCTCTTTCAGAGCAAAAGCCCAATTAAAGCCTGAACAAAAATGCTTGGTTGACAACCTCTGGAACTCAAACCCAAAGGCCAAACCAGAAGTGCTTCATGCTTTATGTTGTTACCTTGATCTTAAAAATCAAGAAGAAAATCTAAAATCTATGCTTTTGCCTATTCAGCATATTAACCTTTCACCACAAACTCCTCAAATTCTCCAAAATGAGGTAAATATGTT
Source organism: Xylocarpus granatum (assembly GCA_019650275.1). Taxonomy (NCBI): domain Eukaryota; kingdom Viridiplantae; phylum Streptophyta; class Magnoliopsida; order Sapindales; family Meliaceae; genus Xylocarpus; species Xylocarpus granatum. The sequence continues at coordinate 19,217 of BNST01001734.1, read as the reverse complement.
GAAGAGTGAAGTGAGCTCAAAAAATGAAAAAGTAGAAGAATTAAGTAAAAAAGTGGAAAAATTAGAAAAAGAGCTCAAACAGAAAAAAGAAAAAGAGAAGGAAATGGTAGTTTATTTTGAAAAAGAACAAAAAACAAAGAAGCAAAAAATGATGACACTTCCATACCTAGGGCCCTATCTAGAAAAGAAGATACTTTTTTATCTCTTTTCTGAAAAGATAGCCGAAATGATTTATTATCAAGAAAAAATGAGAGATCTAGTATTTCGGCTAGATGTAAATACTCTAGGTATAAATGTCATATACTATATGGGGAAAAAACATGAAGAAACTAAAGCTTGTGACTGTGAAGAAGGTTTTGTCTTCTACAGAATGGCCATACACCTTTCTCTGTGGGAACCACTTGAAGAAATATATGGTTTCAACAGAATGATGGAAATGGGATATGTCTATAGGATCATTGTGACCAAAGCAGAACAGGTCAGAAGATTCATAGAACCATATTCCTGGAGGCTTGCACATGTGTTATATACCCTCTTTGAAAAAGACAAATGTCCTTCTGGGTATATCAATTTGGGAGTAAGATCCATCCCTGCCTCCTACAGCAATGGTTATCCTGAAGAAGCCAGGTCAGAGATTCTGATTGAATGTTGTCCTTTTTCAAGACCAGCAATGACCAGGATCCCAGCAGAATACATACCACAATGCTCAACTTCTACGGATGAATGCCTGTCTAGAGCAAGAATTTTTCTACAATCAATACAGCTCAACAAAACATGGGCCTACTCATCCTCCCTTGTTTTTGAAGAAAGGAACCTTAAAGTTTTTTGCTCCCAAACAAAAATTTATGTTCCTTTTCTCAGCCACATCATTGAGGATCCCATAAGAGTGCGCCACTATCAAGATGTCCATGCTGGCATGAATTCTGGCATGATAGGCGACTATTGGAATTCTCAAGAAAATTATGGGGACATAGAAGATGACATTGATGATTTAATTGACTTGGACGAATGAAAAAAAAACAAGCTATCAGAGATTCCCTCACCAACCTGCCATCATAATTATTTATTTTTGTTTGTTTCAATCATTTGTTTACTTTTTGTAACTATAGTTTCTTTTAGGTAACCATGGTTCTATCTAAACCATGAGTTAAGTTTACTTTTTGTTACAATTAAAAAGTAACTCTAGTTACAAAAAGTAAACTTAACTCATGGTTTAGATAGAACCATGGTTACCTAAAAAGAAACTATAGTTACAAAAAGTAAACAAATGATTGAAACAAACAAAATAAATAAATCATGGTTATACTTAACCATGATTTACTTTTTAATTGTATATATACTCTTCATTTCAGTAATGAAAGCAAAATGAATTCATATCAAAAAACTCTCTCAAAAAATTCTCATCCCTCCAAGTCTCCAAGGTAAAGTTAATTGCAACATATTTCAATAAGGTCGAGAGTCCCTCCCTTATTGATCTTATTCCTCATCCCCAACGCCATTGATCCTATTCCGGTTGTTGGTTTCTTTTAAAAAACTCTGGTAAATTTAAGTTTTCTGTAAAATTAATTGTGTACAGTAGTTGTTAGTATGATAGGTTAGAAACACTATTCATCAAAAATAGTAGTAGGTTGTTAGATTCAGAGGAGTGAAATGAAATTAAAAAAAAACACAAAAAACAAACTTGTATATGCCAAACCCCTCTTCTCTTCTCTTCTCATCTACTCCAGAAAAGCTTCCAATAATCCTACTTATAAGGGTTATTCTGCGGCTCTTTTGATTCCCGTACCTCGCCCTTAAAATTGTGCTGTTGGTGATGCTTCTCCCATCATTGATGAGTCTTGCCAACCGAATGCACTGAGTGAGAGAGTTTGGATCCCTCATCTTCACTTCTTGGCTTAGCAAAGGTACAAGGCCGTCTAGAAAAGTGCCAATTAGTGCACTATCTGGCCAATGTCCTACCAATTTAGCCAACCTCTCGAATTCTTCAAGGTAGCTTTCTAGAGATCCTCTTGCCTTATCTTGGCAAGCTGTCCCTCATAGTTTGTCATGCTAGATGGGCCAAATCTGTTCACTAGCTCTTGTGTGAACCTTGTCCAGCCTATCCTTCTCCCTTCTCGGCCATAGGTGGCCTTAAGCCAACACCACCATTGGTTAGCTCTCCCACATAGGTGATAGGATGCAAACTCAACCCTTTCACCTCTTTCAATACCTTGTTTCTCAAAATAAAATTCAGCCTTGGAGATCCATTTGGTTGGATCTCCCTTTCTCAAAGGTAGGGAACTCAAGTTTTTACCTTAGGCTGTGTGTAATGGCTTGGGCTGTCGTAGTGCCAATCTTCCCTCCTTGTGGTGCGCCATGGTTCTGCCTCAGGGTGATTTTGTACCCTTCTTGGTTGCCATGATGCGGGCCTTCTGTCCAGCACCTCCTCATTCTCCTTTCAAGACATCCTGTTGCTGCTAGAGTTCTTCACGCCATCATTCTCCTTCTCCTGCTCGAATTGCTTCCTGCGTGTCCTACCAATGCTGGTCTTCTTCTTGGCTTTGATATCCACAATTGATTAGGACTGAGTCATAATCTAGCCGTGCTTCAGTGCTTGCTTCGTGCAGGCTTGTTGCGTGCACATTCTGGCCTGTTGCTGTCTCTCTTGCTGCCTAGCGCCTTGCGTGCATTCACTCACGCTCCCTTTGTCTCCTAACATCCTTAACACAAACGCTTCCGACGCCTCTCTTACACCTGCTAGGATGTTTGCGTCATTCCCGGAAGTTCGTCCTGCGCGCTGCCGATTGCGTCCATCGCTGCAGCCGTGCCCGCAGGGATGTTCCAGTCACTCCTGGAAGTTCATCCCGTGTCCTGTTGAACGTGTCCAACATCACTGCTGTGCCCATTACGTTTAATCAAATGGTTTGACATAAGAGATGTTCTAGTCTATCTGCGCCCTCAGTAATGTTCCAGTCGCTCTTAAAAGCACGTCCTGTGCACTGCCAAACGCACCAGATGCTTCTGCCATGCCCCCGGTGATGTTCCAATCGCTCCCCGAAGTTGATCTTGTGACTGACGAATGCGCTTGACACCTCTGCCACACCTGCTCAGATGTTCTGGATGCTTCTGAAAGTTCATCTTGAGCACTACTGAACACGCTCGATGCTTCTGCTTTGCTCGCGGGGATGCTCCAGTCACTACCGAAAGTTTGTCCTGTGCACTGTCCAATGTGTCCGAAGCCTCTGCTGTTACTGCAGTGATGTTCCTGTCACTACGAAAAAGTTCATCCCATGCAATGCCAAACAAGCCAGACACCTCTCGTGCCTGCTGTGTTCCAGTCACTACCGAAAATTCACCTCATGCACTGCCATATTTGCCTGACGCCGCTGCCAAGCCCGTTGGGATGTTTCGATCATTACCGGAAGTTCATCCCATTCACTGCCGAACGTGCCCGATGCCTCTCCGGTGCACGCATGGATGTTCCAGTCACTCGCTGAAGAGCGTCCTGTGAACTGCCGAATGCACCTGATGCCTTTGCCACGCCTGCGGAGATGTTCCAGTTACTCCCCAAAGTTCGCCCCATGTACTGTCAAAAGCACCCAATGCCTCTGCCATGCCAGTAGGGATGTTTCGGTCACTCTTGCAAGTTATCCTGTGCATTCCACAACAAGCTTGAAGCCTCTGCTATGCCCCTAAGGATGTTCTGGTCACTCCCAAAAGTTCATCCCGTGCACTGCCCAACAAGCCTGATGCCTCTGCTGTGTCCGCTAGGATATCCTAGTCACTCCCAGAAGTTCATCCCATGCACTGCCGAATGTGCCCGATGGCTCTGCCGTTCCGGCAAGAATGTTTTGGTCACTTCTGGAAGTTCAACCTGGACACTGCCAAACGTGCCTAAAGCCTCTGTCGTGCCTGTAGGCGTGTTATGGTCTCTCCTAGAAGCTCGTCCTGAGCGTTGTCGAATGTGCCCAACACCTAAGCCATGCCTGTGGGGCTATTCCAGCTACTCCCAGAAGCTCATCCTACACACTCCCCAATGCACATGAAGCCCTTGTCACACCAGCGTGGAGGTTTTGGTCACTTTCGGAAGTTCGTCCTGCGCACTGCTAAATATGTCCAATGCCATTACCGTGCTGGCGGAGTTCTTCTAGTCACTCTCAGACATTCTTGGTCACACTGATGAACGTGCCCGACACATTTGACATGCCCATAGGTATGTTTCGGTTGCTCCTGAAAGTTTATCTTACGCACTGCTAAATGCACCTGCAGGAATGTTCCAGTTGCTCCTAGAAGATTCTCCTGCGCACTGCCCAATGCACCCAAAGCCTCTATCACGCCCGTGGGGATGTTCCTGTCACTCCAGGAAGTCCCGTCTTGAGCACTGCCAAATGCGTCCAAAGCCTCTACACGAGCTGCAGAGATTTTACATCGCTTGCAGTAGTTTGTCCCATACACAGTCCAATGCCTAAAGCCTCGGCCATGCCCGTGGGGAAGCTCATGTCACTTTTGTATGTTCGTCCCGTGCACTGCAGAACAAGCCCAGTGCCTTTGCTGCACCTGTGGGGATTTCCAGCCACTCTCGGAAGTTCATCCCTTGTACTGTTGAACGAGGCCGAATCCGCTGTCGCAACCGCGGGATTGTTCTGGTCACTCCCGAAAATTAACCTTGTGCACTGCCGAATGCATCCGAAGCCTCTGATGTGCCTGCGGGGATGTTCCAATCACTCCCCAAATTTCATCCCTTACACTGCCCAATGTGCCCAAAGCCTGTTTCGTGCCTGCAGGGATGTTTTGGTTGCTCCTAGAAGTTTGTCCTGCATGTTTGTCCTGCATATGCCGAATACACCCAATGCCTCTACCGCGCCCACGGTAATGTTCTAGTCGCTCCTAGAAGTTTGTCCTGCACACTTTCCAACATGCCCAAAGCCTCTGCCATGCCCGCAGGGATGTTGGTGTCGCTCCCAAAAGTTTATTCTGAGCACTACTGAATGCGTCTGATGCCATTGCCAAGCCTGCAAGTATGTTCCGATCACTCCTAGAATTTCTTTTCGTGCACTACCAAACATGTCCAACAGGGATATTTGGGTCACTTCTAGAAGTTTGTCCTGTGCATTAAAACACGTCGGTGTAGGCAAAAATTTGGTGATGACTTTGTTTCTTCATGAGTATTCCTTGTCCTAGAGTTCCCTTGAGATATTTTAGTATTTAGTCCACCATTTCCATGTGATTGGTCATTGGACAAGTCATGAATTGGCTTACCTGATTCACAACAAAAGAAATGTCAGGTCTAGTAATAGTTAAATAGATTAACTTACCCACAATTCTTTGATATTGCTTGATGTCTTCAATTGGTTTGCCCTCCTTCTTTTTGGCTTGTCCTTCAATTGGAGTTGATGCTATCTTCCCTCCAAGCTTACCTGTCTCTTTCAAAAGATCAAGTGTGTATTTCCTTTGGGATAGAAATAGCCCTTTATTAGAATGGGCTATCTCTATACCTAGAAAATACCGTAAGTGTCCAAGGTCTTTAATATCAAAAGTAGACTTTAAATAACTTTTAGTGCTGTTTATTCCCAAAGTATCACTCCCTGTTATAATGATATCATCCACATATATTATCACAACAGTAATACCATTATTGGAGTGTTTTATGAATAAAGAGTGATCAGCACTACTAACCTTAAAGTGTTGAGAAGTTAAAGCACCTAGCAACTTAGAGTACCAAGCCCTAGGAGATTGTTTTAAGCCATAAATGGCTTTTCTAAGCTTACACACATGCGGTTTTGGTACTTTAATGTTGTATCCTTGTGGGATATCCATGTAAACCTCTTCTTCTAATTCCCCCTGGAGAAAAGCATTTCGAACATCCATTTGATACATTTCCCATTCATAATTAGTGGCTAAGGACAAAATAACTCTAATGGTGTTCATTTTGGCTACTGGAGCAAATGTCTCAGTGTAATCTAAACCATAGGTTTGAGTGAATCCTTTAGCAACCAATCTAGCTTTATGTTTCTCAATAGAACCATCACTCTTCAACTTGGTTTTGTACACCCATTTACACCCAACTATTTTCTTACCTTGGGGAAGAGTAACAATTTCCCATGTCTTATTCTTAACTAAAGCTTCCAACTCCTCATCCATGGCATTTCTCCAAATAGGAATGTCCTTGGCCTCGTTGTAGCAAGATGGCTCTTTCAAACTATCCAATTTGCTTAAAAAACTCTGTAACTCTCTTTAACATTATCTAAGGTATAATAATTTTCTATAGGATGTGCTGTGACTTTGTTCCCATAAAAAGAATACCCTATTTTTCTGCCATTCGGATGGAGGCTTCCTAATTCTTTGAGATCTTCTAAGAGGAAAATTTTGATCATGTGATGAAGAATCAGACTCTCTCTCATTTTGACCCACTCGTGAGGAACTAAATGGGATTTCATGCTCTAAAACTAATTGATCATTAGGTTCTCATCACAAGGTGTTTCCTCACTTTGACTTTCGCTAACTATGTTTTGTTCTTCATTTGATTCTAATGGTTCATGAATATCATCATTCTGTTGTGTTGAATCTTCATAGATAAAATCCTCTTTTTCGCTTTCATTCAAACTAACTCCATTATTGATTTGATCATTATTCCTTAACAAACTCAACCGATTACCTACAATAGATAGGGGAAGAGGATCCCTCTTTGTTTCTCCTTCATTTCTCACTTTATCAAAGTAAGGATCACTTTCCAGAAAAGTAACATTTCTTGACAAGAATTTTTCATTTGTAAAAGGATCTAAACATTTATAACCCTTTTTTTTATCAATGCAATACCCTAAAAATATGCACTTTACACTCCTATGACTCAATTTATCTCTAGCATGATTAGGGATGTGAACATAACAAGTACAACAAATACCTTTGAGATAAGATAAGTTTGGTTGCCTATTATGCAACAATTCAAAAGGAGATTTTCCATTCAATAACTTCGAAGGCATACGATTTATCAAATGTATGGCAGTGAGAATGGCTTCATTCCAATATCTTTTAGGGACATTGTGATGAAACATTAATGACCTTCCTACATCTAAGATGTGCCAATTTTTCCGCTCGGCCACACCATTTTGTTCAGGTGTGTAGGGGCAAGTCGTTTGATGAACTATCCCTAAAGTGCTCAAGTAATTCTCAAAGGCATGACTAGTATATTCTCCCCCTATTGTCGCTCCTAAGAATCTTAATCACTAAACTTCATTTTCGGAATCATTTTACACTAGAATGGCCTAGTCTTGCATGCCAAAGTTTCTGAAGTCCACTGTCTTCCTCAACTCTAAGGGCTTGATTGGTACTATCCAAAAAATATAGGTCGTCATGTAAGGGTTCCCTCACCAATCTTCTTCCTGGTTGATATGTCCTAAAATATCACCTTATTAGGTTCAAAGATGACACAATAATTTAAGTCTTTTATTATTTTACTAACTGACAACAAATTTAATGAAAAATTTGGCATATAAAGGCCATTGGCTATTGTCATATTTCTAATGTTTTCTAGGGTTTCTATTCTAGATGCCATGTTTTTATTTCTAAACATATGATTAGTAGCACCTGAATCAATAACCCAAGGGTCAAACTTAAAATGTGAGTTGGAAATCATACCTTGAGAGGAGCTTGGAAGATGGTTATGAAGTAGTTTGGCCAAATCCTCAAGGAGTTTTGAGTTCCCTTTTTCGATCGCATTTTGAGCACCTTGTGGTGGTGCCTTTTCCTTGAAGTTATTGGCCTCAAATGTGGATTAAGAACCCAACATTTTTCTTTAGTATGACCTAGCATCTTGCAGTGCCCACACTTCCAGCATTTGTCTTTAAGGTTGTGCATCCATCCACATTTATCACACTTAGCCTTGACTTTTGCTCCTTGGACCATCCTGCCTTCTTCCTTGCTGTCCACCAAACTACCTCTCTCAGCCTTGCTTGAATTCCCATTCAAAATCTTTCTTTGCAGGTACTCTTTATTAACCTTGTTTGCAACATCGTCATAATGAGGCAAAGGCTCAATTCTAAGAATGTGGTTCCGAAGATCTTCGTAGTCCGAACCCAAACCCATCAAATACGATATCACAAGATCTTCATTGGCCCTTTTTTCCACCTCTTCAATATTGGTAGTATTCGGCCTTAACGATTGAAGTTCATCCCATGCCTCCTTAATTTTGGTGTTATATTCTATCGGATCACCTCCACTAAGGCTGATATTGTTGATGAACTGCTTCAACTCGTATATTCTCATCAAGTTTCCTTGATGACCAAATTGTCTCTTGATAGACTCCCAAAGTGCTTTAGAAGTTTCGGCCTTTGAGAATGCACCTACCAAGGATGGTTCCATGGAATTTAAAATCCATGTGTACACCAAGTTGTCATTATAACACCAATCTTCATATTCTTCACTTGATGTGTCTGTGGGCTTTGTGATTCTTCCATTCACGAAACCCAATGCTCGTTTTCCACATAATGCTCTTTCAGTGGGATTGATCCAAATTGAGTAATTTTTTCCATTCAAGGGAAATGTGGTAAGTTTCAAGGTGGTGTTACCATCATTATCAACTCCCTTGAAGGAACTTCTGCTCTTGGTGTTGTATGACGAGCCCTCCCTTTCCATTCTTTAATTTGGCTATGAAGGGGAATGTCTTGATACACCAAGAACCAACAAAGCAACAAAAGGTAAAAGCTAGATTCAAGATGAAACCTGCTCTGATACCATGTGAAAAAATATTGATGAAGAAACAAAGAAGTGTGAAAGAAAGTATTGATGAAAGAATAAAGAAGCTTGTTTTTCTTACTAAATATTTACACATCTTAGGGTATATATATACAACATCCTAACGGCTAGGTACAAGCTTATTTTACTTTTCTAACAGCTAGGTACAACACATAATAACATATCTTTCAATTTCAAGAACTAGCCGATTATTTCGTCCTTTAGTGGTTAGCTTGAAATGGGCTTTGGGCTTGATATGGGTGTCCATAGACCAATCAAAGAGTTATTTGGGCTTTTTATCTTCACCCTCAGTCTCTTCATCTTCAACAAATCCTCTCTCCTTGTAGTGAGCCATGGTTCTGCCTCATGGTAATTGCTCACCCTTCTTGGTTGCCATGATGTGGGCCTTTTATCCAGCACTTCCTCATCGTGGTAATAATCATTGTAGCGATCATGGGGCGAGGTGTTCATTTGGTGAAATCTCCCTCTGCTTCTCAAACTCATGCGCCTTCTCCCCCTTTCTTGAGAGGGAATTTGCTCTTGCTCTAAGTCATCTTCATGCACTTGGTGCTGTGTGACCATTTGATTGGAGCCTCCTAGCATTTGTGGCACAGTTTACAGCTCCTAGCTTGCTCGGTTTGGACTTGTTTTTTGGCCACTCAGGGTGTATCTCTTTTTAATTGCTCAAAAGAATGAATGATAGATGATAGTTGGTGTTTGATATATCACTACCTGGTCATTGATAGCATGCTGGTTCCTCTCCATGGCAAGGATTCTTCTGCAATTGGTGACCAAGATGTCTTCCTCGATCTGTTCATGTGGTGCAGGTGAATGTTGCGTAGATGACATAGTAACTGCACTGCCTTTCAATTGAATGGTGTCTATGCTGACTCTCAATGATAGCACCAATTTGTTGAGGTCCCAATTTCTTGTCCCAACTTTTCTACACCTTAGGGATTAGCACAACTTCCAAACTTCTCCTAACTTGCTGTCCTGTTTGATCCTTGAGTTCTTTTCTTTGATTCTTGTCCCCTAAGCTGTCCTTCAGGATTAACTAATGATAAAAGCATATGTTGGATAGGCAAGACAACTCTTAAACCTATCACAACTTGCCTTGGTTGAAGAAGACAATTCTTGACTTCAACCTAAGCTCTTAAGCAAGGAAGACAACTCTTCACCTTATCTTAAGCCCAAGTTATCTCAAGAAAACTCTTCAAAGATAACCAAAATATAATAAACAAGAATGGGCAAATGCCTTTGATCTTGTATTATTGAATAACAACTTCAAAATTCGAAACATATGTTAATCACTACAAATAATGGGTTGTATTTATAGTAATGGACAGCCTTATCCTAATTTAACTAGCACTTAGGTTCCTAATCCACTTAGGACAAGTTTTTCTAAGTCAACAAGGTTTCCTAAGACAACTAAAACTTATAAGATGACCTTATCCAAAGGTATCCTAATCCTGCTAGGATTCTTGGTCTTTCTTGATTTTCTACCTAGACTAGAATTCCTACCTTATCTTGTATTCTACAACTGTTGGACTTCCTCTTGGCTTATCCGTCTAGGACTAGGACTCTCAATGCAAATCCTTCTGCCCTCAGAATTCTACTTGGCATGAGTATCACATTGCTACTAGAACTCATCATGCACGTCCCGCTGCTACTAAAATTCTTCTTACCTTAGACGTCCTTCCTTAGCTAGACTTTCTCCATGTGTGTCCTGCTGTGGTTGGAGTCCTTCTCGGCTTAGATGTCCTTGTTCAATTTAGACATGGTTAGATTCGAGCCAGGCTTCACTGTTGGGCTGGATGCATGCTGTGTCCAAGCTTGTTGCACACATGTTTTGGCCCGTAGCTACCTCTCTTGCTACTTGGCATCGATCTTGCACCCTCTTATGTCGTTCATGCTCCCCTTTGCATCCTAAGGTCCTCAACACAAATGCACTTGACACCTTTGTCGTGCCTGTGGGAATGTTTTGGTGCTCCCAAAAATTCATCCCATGCACAACCTAACCTGCCCGAAGCCTCTGCCATGCCCGCAAGGATGTTTTGGTTGCTTTTAGAAGTTCATGCCGTGCAATGCCCAACGCAGCCAATGACTCTGCTGTGCCCGCGGAGATGTTTTGGTCGCTCCCAAAAGTTTATTCGGCACACTGTCAAGCATGCCCAATGCCTCTGCTGTGCCCGTAGGAATGTTCTGGTTGCTCCTGAAAGTTCATCACGTGCACTGCTGAACGTGTTCGATGCCTCAGCCATGCCCGTAGGAATGTTCTGGATACTCCCAAAAGTTTATCCTGTGCACTGCCAAACATGTCCGACGCCTCTACTGTCACATGCACTGTTGAACGCCCCTGACGCCGCTATCGTACACATGAAGATATTCTAGTTGCTCCCGGATGTTTGTCCCACGCCTTGCTGAATGGCCCCGATACCTCTGCCACACCCACAAAGATGTTCTAGTCACTACCGAAAGTTCATCCCCTACACTGCAAAATGCACCCGAAGCCTTTGCCATGCCCGCAGGGGTGTTCTGGTCACTCTTGGGAGTTCTCCGTGCATTGTCCAATGTGCATAAAGCCTTTGCTGTGCCATTAGAGATGTTCGAGTCACTCCCAGAATTTCGTCCCACATACTGTGCAACATGCCAGAAGCCTCTACCGCGCATGGGGGGGGTGTTCTAGTAGCTCCAAGAAGTTCATCCCACAAACTACAGATTATGCTTGACACCTCTGCCATGCTCGGGGGAATGATTCGGTCACTCCTGGAAGTTCATCCTGTGCACTGCCCAACTTGCTAGAAGTCCCTGCCGCACCCGCGGGGATGTTCTTGTCGCTTCACAAAGTTCATCCCATGCACTGCTAAAGTGCCTAATGCATCTGCTGCTCCTACTAGGATGTTCTTGTCACTCCCAAAAGCTCATCTTGTGCACTACCCAACACGTCGGAAGCCTTTGCCACGCTTGAGTGGATCTTTCGGTCGCTCTTGCAAGTTCATCTGGACACTACCGAACGAGCTCGATGACTTTGCCATGCCTGTGGGGATGTTTCAATCGCTCCAGAAGTTTGTCCCTAGCACTGTTGAACGCATCAGATGCCTCTATGAAGCCTACAGGAATTTTCTGGTTGCTCTCGGAAGTTCATCCCTCACCCTGTTGAGCACACCCAACACTGTTGCCGCACCCGTAGGGATGTTTTGGTCACTCCCAGAAGTTTGTCCAATAAACTACCGAATGCACCCGATGCCTCTATTGCGCCTGCAGGGATGTTCCGGTCACTCCAAGAAGTTCATCACGCGCACTGCCACGGGGATGTTTCGGTGGCTCCTGTAGGTTCATCCCCATCATTGCCAAATGTGTCAAATGTCTCTGCCGAGCCTGCAGGGATTTTGCGATCACTTCCAAATGTTCCTCCCTTGAACTCTACTTCTACGAGGATGTTTTAGTCGCTCCCCAAAGTTTGTGTCGTACACTGTTGAATGCGACCACGGCTGCAGGGATGTTACAATCGCTCCTGGAAGTTTGTCCCCTGCACTGCCTAATGAGCTTGACGTATCTTTTGTGCCTGTTGGGATGTTCTGGTCGCTCCAGGAAGTTATTGTTGCACACTACTGAACGTGCCTAATGCCACGACACTTGGGGGAATGTTTCAATCTGCCCTAGAAATTCATCCCACATACTGCAGAATGCATCCCTTGCCTCTACCACACCCGCAGGGATGTTTTGGTCGCTCCTCGAAATTCATCCCATGCACTGCCCATTGCAGCTGAAGCCTCTACCGTGCCTATGGGGATGTTCTTGTTTCTCCTAGGAGTTCATCTCGTGCACTGCTGAATGTATGTGATGCTGCTTCCACACCATAAGGATGTTCTGGTAGCTCCCAGAAGTTCATCCCTCGCACTGCTTAATGCCGCAAAGCCTCTTCCATGCTCGTGGGGATGTTTCAGTCACTCCTGGAAGTTCAACCTGTGCACTGTCCAATGCACCAAAAGCCGATGCCACGCCTAGGGGGATGTTATGGTAGCTCCTGGAAGTTCATCCCGTGCACAGAATAACCCACCCAAAGCCTCTGCTGCACCCATGGGGATCTTTTGGTCGCAGCCAAAAGTTTGTCCCACGCACTGCCGAACTCACCTGATGCCTTTACTGTGACTGTGGGGAAGTTCTGGTCAATACCGGAAGTTTGTCCTGTGCACTGCCCAACGCGCCCGTCACCTCTGTTGCAGCCTTAGAAATGTTCCAGTCACTATCGGAAGTTCATCCCACGCACTGCCCAAGACGCCTGGAGCCTCTGCTATGCCCACAGTGTTATTCCCGTCACTTCCAGAGGTTCATCCTGTGTGCTTCCCAATGTAGTAAAAGTCTCAGACTCACCCAAGGGGATGTACCAGTTGATCTCAAATGTTTGTCTAGTGCACTATCAAACTGTTGAGAACCTAAGTATACAGGAAAGGCAATGGGTGGAAAATGGGGCAGCAAAGGAGAGCATGGGCTAGAAAATGTGCACAACAAGCCTGGCAACAGCAAGTGTGCAGCCCGGCAGTGAGGCCTGGGCGTTCCTAATCAATGAAGGACATTCATGCCAACAAGAGTTCCAGCAGAAGAAGGATATTTGCATCAAGAAGAACTCCAGCAGCAGTAAGACGTTTATGCCAAGCAGAGTTCTAGCAAGTAGTAGGATATCCATGCCAAGCAGAGCTCAACAGCAGCAGGACATCCATGCTAGAAGAGTTCTATCAGCAGTAGGACACTCATGATGAGTTCTAGTAGCAATAGGATAGTCGCGACAAGAAGAATTCTAAGGGCAGAAGGATATGCATTCAGAGTCCTAGTCCTAGAAGGATTAGGCAAGAGGAAGTGCAGCTGCTGTAAAATACAAGATAAGGTAGGAATTCTAGTCTAGGTAGAAATTCAAGAAAGACCAAGAATCCTAGTAGAATTAGGAAACATTTGGATAAGGTCTATCTTGATAATGTTTTAGTTGACTTAGAAAAGCTTGTTGACTTAGGAAAACATATCCTAAGTGGATAAGGAACCTAAGTACTAGTTAAATTAGGATAAGGCTGTCTTAGGACTATAAATACAGCCCATTATTTGTGAGGAGCTCATATGCTACGAATTTTGTTATTTTCTCATTCATTAATCAAGAATCAAAGGTTAGCATTCTTGCTTACATTCTTGTTTATATTTTCGGTTATCTTTTAAGAGTTGTCTTGAGATAACTTGGGCTTAAGACAAGGTTAAGAGTTGTCTTCCTTGCTTAAGAGCTAAGGTTGAAGTTAAGAGTTGTCTTCTTCAACCAAGGCAAGTTGTGATAGGTTTAAGAGTTGTCTTGCCTATCCAACATATCTTTATATATATATTAGTTAACCCGAAGGACAGCTTAGGGGATATAAAATAAGAAAAGAACTCAAGAATCAAATGGGACAGCAAGTTAGGAAGGATTCTAGTAGGCGTGCTGACCCCTAAGGTGTAGAAAAGTTGGGGAAAAAATTGGGACCCCAACACGAATGCGCCCGACGCATGTGCCGTGCCCGTGAGGATGTTCCAGTAACTGTCGGAAGTTCATATAGTGCATTGCCGAACTGTTGGGGTACTGGTTTCTTATCCCAACTTTTCTACACCATAGGGGTTAGCATGACTTCTAAAACCTCTCCTGACTTGCTGTCCCGTTTGATTCTTGAGTTCTTTTCTTAGATTTACATCCCCTAAGCTGTCCTTCAGGATTAACTAATGAATAAAAGATATGTTGGATAGGCAAGACAACTCTTAAACCTATCACAACTTGCCTTGGTTGAAAGAAGACAACTCTTAACTTCAACGTAAGCTCTTAAGCAAGGAAGACAACTCTTCACCTTGTCTTAAGCCCAAGTTATCTCAAGACAACTCTTAAAAGATAACCGAAATATAAACAAGAATAGAAGCAAGAATGCTAACCTTGATTCTTGATTAATGAATGAAAGCATACAAATTCGGAGCATATATCCTGCTCACAAATAATGGGCTGTATTTATAGTATTAGACAGCCTTATCCTAATTCAACTAGTACTTAGGTTTCCTTTATCCACTTAGGATATGTTTTCCTAAGTCAACAAGGTTTTCTAAGACAACTAAAACATTATCAAGATAGACCTTATCCAAATGTTTCCTAATTCTACTAGGATTCTTGGTCTTTCTTGAATTTAGACTAATCCTATTTTGACTAAACCTTTCTGTCCTTATCTTATCTCTCCTACAGCTGCTGACCTTTATCTTGCTGTTTCCTTCTAGGATTAGGACTTCCATATGGCATGTCCTTCCATTCCAAGACTTCTCATTGACATGATCATCTTGTTGAAGCTAAACCTGTCATGACGTCCTGCTGCTGCTGGAGTTCTCCATGCCATCATCTCCTTCTCCTGCTCGGATTGCACCATGCGTATCCTGCCAATGCTGGAGTCCTTTTGGCTTGGATGTCCGCAGTCAATTAGGACAAAGTCAAAACCTGGCCATGCTTCACTGCTACTGCATGCAAGCTTGTTGCATGCACATTCTGGCCTGTTGCTGCCTCTCTTGCTGCTTGGCCTGTTGAATTACTATTATGACGCAACCTTCAAAAGGGCAAAACTAACCTGTCTCATGACGGTCTAAACCCAGCTCACTTTCCCTATTGGTGGGTGAACAATACAACACTTGGTGAATTCTGCTTCACAGATGATAGGAAGAGCGACATCGAAGGATCAAAAAGCAACGTCGCTATGAACGCTTCGCTGCCACAAGCCAGCTATCCATGTGGTAACTTTTCTGACACCTCTAGCTTCAAATCCCGAAGGTCTAAAGGATCGATAGGCCACGCTTTCATGGTTCATATTTGTACTGAAAATTAGAATCAAATGAGCTTTTACCCTTTTGTTCCGCACAAGATTTCTGTTCTCGTTGAGCTCATCTTAGGACACCTGCATTATCTTTTAACAGATGTGCTTACTGCTCTGATGTCTTTTAAAAAATATCTTTTAACACATGGAAGATATTTTTAAGCACCACTATGAAACAATAAAGAACAAGAAGAATGATAGGAGCTTATTGCTTTGACACCATGTCAACTTTGATGAGAGAACTTTCACCAAAAATAGAAAGATGAAGAAGATGAGAGAATTGTTTTCTACTTCTTATTCAATGTCTAAACATTTACACATCTTATGTTTATATACACACTATCCTAACAGCTAGGTACAAACTCACTTCAGTTTTCTAATAGCTAGGTACAACATACAAAAGCATATCTTTCAACTTTAAAAAACTAGCCGTTATTTTGTTCTTTAGTAGTTTAGTATGAAATGGGCTTTAGGCTTGATGTGGGTACTCATGGACCAGCCAAAGAGTTGTTTGGGCTTTTTCATCTTCACCCTCAATCTTTTCCTCTCCAATGCAACATGATCACGATGCTGGTATGAATCTAGAGATTGATCAATCGGCTCACGTGGCTTTATTTCAACAACACATGTCTTGTATCTGCGGGAATTGACGGGCATTCCCGTAAAATCGCCCAACGAGGTTCTGCATGCACTGCCGTGAAGCACAAGATCATGAAAAAATGCCCCATGGTGAACCTCCTTCTTTCCATGGGGATTTTGGATTTCAGCAGGGGCGATGTGTGGCACGTGCAAGTGGCATCAGTCCACCCAAACTACTTTTGTGTCTGCGTGCACTAGCGCATATGGGCACGCATGAGATTGACCACCTTCCGGTAAAAATCGCCCAACAAGATTTGGCAAGTACTACCATGGGGAGCATGATCATGTAAAAATGACCTACAGTTAACCTCATTTGGTGGTGATTCTTGATTTTGGCACTGGCCATTTGTGGCACATGCATACAACATCATTTTTCAATAGGCATTGGTGCACACAACTGTGCATGTGTTTAACCACCTTCCCATAAAATTGCCCAGTGAGATTCAGTAGGCATTGCCATGGGGAGGATAATTGCGAAAAAATGCCCCACTGTTAAACTCATTCACTGGTGATTCTTGATTTCTGCAATGACCATCTGCGACATGTGAATGTAGCATCTCCTGTCTACACTACCTTTATGTTCAAGGGTGTTCGCTCGCACGGCTGCGCATGAGATTCAGCAAGATTCGGCAAGTACTACTGTGGGAAGCACGATCACAAAAAAAAGCCGCATGGTTAACCTCCTTTGACAATAATTCTTAATTTCGACAATAGCCTTGTACAGCACGTGCATGCATCATGACCTGTGGAAACCCATACCCAATGTCCTAATGTATAAATAACAACATTAAGAAAATGCTGGTTGAAATTTTTTTTAAATAGTTAGCAATACTAAACTATCATTTTTGATTATATATATATATATATATATAATACATTTATGACAAACTAAGAGTAAAAAAAAAGCTTCAAAATCTATTTACACATACATATTTCATTCATATACCATTAAGACAAAAGTGTGTGTGTGTGTGTGTTTACAAATCGAATAAAACAAGAACCCATATGCCTAACTCCTTCAGCTAGTCACCACTTAGAGGATTTACTCGAATCCGCTGTTTGGCTAGACGTACCTAAAAATAATAGTTTATTGACAAAGTGAGCAATATAATATTATTCAATAAGAAACACAAAGGCCCAAAAATAATATAGTTCTTATAACATCCCAATCATACGATTAATAATTATTTAGGATAATAATAATAATAATGATAATAATAATCTTTATTTCTCTTTACTATTTTTGCTTTCTTTCTTTTCATTTCACTGTGTTTTGCTCATATTATTCCTGGACCATTCTTAATTAGGGTAAACTATGGATCGTAGCCACAATACTTATCCTACACACCCATTTTTCCATCCAATTGTGCACAAATATTAGTTTTACTATGGGTTCAACATACCTCGCAGGGCACCATGGCGAATAACTGCTTCTTATCATGAGTTCAATATACCCCTTAGGGCACCATGGAGGACTACCATGGTTACACATACCCTTTTGGGGACCACAAGAACGACAATAGTTTTGATTTACCCCTCAGGGCCACAGTTACATACCAATTACGTTCCGTCTTGAGCGGTTCTGCCAGTGTGTAGGAAAATCCTATTGATCCATAATTATCCTAATTATATAAATTATTCACTCTTCTTATACCTTAATACACACACACACAAACACGTTTATATTTATATATCCATAATTGTCATAGTTACTACATACCTATACTAAAACATACACAATCGGAAAAAGTATTTTAAGATACTTTATTCAACGAGGGATGCTGACAGAACTACTCGTAACCTTTATTAATACCCAAATCATTAATTCCACATATAGGTACATATATATATATATATGTATATATACATATATATATATATATGTATATATACATATATATATATATATGTATATATACATATATATGCATATTCTATTTTAACCATTTATCCAAACACTTCTAAATTCCACAACCACACCTATTCTCCGGTCGTGGGGTTTTTTTTTCCACAACTCCATCTTCGATCATTCCCATACAAATAATACACATTATAAACATGAGACAATGAGAGAACTTTCACCAAAGAGAGAAAGATGAAGAAGATGAGAGAATTGTTTTCTACTCCTTATTCAATGTCTAAACATTTACACATCTTGTGTTTATATACACACTATCCGAACGGCTAGATACAAACTCACTTTACTTTTCTAACAGCTAGGTACAATATATAAAAGCATAGCCAAAGAGTTATTTGGGCTTTTCATCTTCACCCTCAATCTTTTCATCTCCAATGCAACATGATCACGATGCTAGTATGAATATAGAGATTGATCAATCGGCTTAATCAGCTTTATTTCAACACTCCCCCTCAAGTTGGGCTTGAAAATGTTATTCAAAATCAACTTTCTTATTGCGATCTCGATATGTTTTGTTAGTGACTCCTAGTTGATATTGACTTGGAACATAAGGTGTGCAGATGGTCTGATTCTAAACTTTCTCCCTAATAAAGTGACAGTCCATCTCAATGTGCTTTGTTCTCTCATGGAATACTGGATTGGAAGCTATGTAGATTGCTGCTTTGTTGTCGCAAAATAGTTTCATTGGTGCTTTAGTTTTGAACCCCAAATCTTGAACTAAAGCCTTCAACCAAATCAGCTCACATGTTGCACTTGCCATTGCCTGATACTCTGCCTCTTACTCTTCCAAGTTACTAAGTTTCCTCCAACAAATGTGCAATATCCGGTAGTTGACTTTCTGTCTTCAACATTTTCGGCCCAATTTGCATCACTATATGCTAGGATCTCATGGTGACCATTCTTTTGCATATGTAAACCTTGCCCTGGTGTTCCTTTAAGGTAGCAGAGGATCCGATTTACAATGTCCATGTGGTTGGTCATTGGTTGCTGCATGAATTGACTAACCTAATTCACAGCAAAGCTAATGTCAGGTCTAGTAATGGTTAAATATATTAACTTATCAATAATTCATTGATATTGCTTGACATTTTGAATTG
>BNST01001733.1:600000-769623 GCA_019650275.1 Xylocarpus granatum | reverse complement strand
AAAGTTATGCCTTTATCTTCATCATATGAGCCATTTTCGGTTCCGTATGGTCCAAATTGAAGCCTTTGCTGCTGCCACCAGTGCTCGGGCTTTTCCTCTTACCTTGCTCAACTGAATGTTTCCTCAACAGTTTGAGGAGAGAATCCACTGTTTCACTCTCATTACGTTGTCCTTGCATGGCTTCTATCTTCCTATCTTCTTTTTCTGCAGCTCTTTCTTGAAGCTGAGCCTGGACCTTCCGGAAAAGCACAACAATCTCCTTCTCTTTAGGTCCTGCAGCAGCCGTTGCTTGAAATTTTGGGGAATTAGAGAGGGAGAGTAAAGGCCCCTTTTTTGAAGATAACAGTCCAGCTTCATTATCAAAACTATCCCTCTCTTCATTTTGCCTGTTCCTGCTTTGGAACTCATTTTTATTTTGTCTCAAGAAGTCAGGATTTCTCTTATAACCACCCGGATCTCTCCTGCACACAAATGATGCTCCCTTGGAAAGACATTTCACTGTTCCAATCTTGACCTGCAACCGGATCCTGAAGTCACCATGGGAAGGGCAGGAAGACACAGCCACTGCTCTTCCAGAAACACCCAAGCATGGGATACATCTGCCCTCAGATGGCCCATTAACTACACGAGGGATAGTACAACAAAAAATAAATTAAACAGAACTAATTTGATACATACATTTTATCTATTAAGAACTCAACCAGTATGCACATTTGACAAGAAGAAAAAAGAATATGAACACATATAAATCAATCTTACTTGACATGGTCATCGAAAAATTCCACATATTAATAGTGTAGTTTTCACTTTATTATTTCTCTTGTAATCATTTATGGATATTTCTCTATCAAAAGATGAGGTACAAACTCAAGAAAACTCTTGAAATCAAGGGTAAAGGATGTTTATCATCCAATAATGAGAAGAAATCAACCTACTATGACCTAGAAGCAGATCAATAAGGAAGCAAAATGAAATTTATACATGGCATGCCACTAGAGCGAAACACAATTCAGTGGGATCATCTTATCTGGTCCACTAAGACAAAACATTTGCTTTTTTAATTTTCACAGTAATGGGATTTTGCTGGTAATAACCTAATTAGCATTCACCATTACATAGCTTTAGACCTCCTAAACCCTCCACTCACTTGTTTCTCTCTTTACTATGATTAGTCAAATGACATAACCATAATATGCTCTACTCTATGTTTTTCATCACCCCTAGGAAGACATACTATGGTTGACTCTTTGTGCATACCATAAAAGCTTCATTGGGACCACAAATCTATTTAGTAGTCTCTACTGGTATAAAAAGTTATCAAAGTTAATAGAGGTATAAATTTTAGAAAAATTATTCTTTTAATTAATAATCCCTTACTGCAGAGTAATATATGAATGGATAGTACAGCACCTACATTAAGTAATTACATTAAGGGAGTATGTTGATCCAAATAGTATTAAAGAAAGCTATATAAATAGCACAGAAATCGTAAACATATACTTGCCCAAAAGTAAGAAATATTTGCTGAAACTTTAACATGGACAACGATGTAGCCATGCTGTGTTAGCACTACTTACACGAGTACATCTAAGTTCAATGATATAACAACAACTCTAAATAATAATTATTGTCTTAAACAATTTTAGAAAATATTTTATTTCATCTTTTTATTTCTTTAATATAACATAGCATATGTTTATAATATAGAAATAATTATATTATGTGGATGTAGATCTAAAAAAATATAAATTCATTAATAAATGAGGAGTTTATTATTAATTACAATTAGCACCAATTGAGACAAAAATATTTTACCACTACAAGAAAATTATTCCTATATGGAGTATCATTGTAAAGAGGTCTATTGTATATATTTTTGTTGTTGATGATGGAAACATTGAAAGTAATGTTTCACAATCAAAATGAACCAACATTGGCAACAATTGCTCCAATATCAATTTTGTCCTTGGACAAAGGGAGGGAATGGTTCCCTGAAATAATATCTCTATTCTATGACACAACTCACACAATAGAGAGTCCACTGATAATCATATTTCTGCAACTATTAATTCATCGCCCATACAAACGGTGACTTATGGCATACACGTATTAAGCATGGACAAAACTCTGGTTGAGCTCAAGGTTTTCTTTCAAGTATAGGGCCTGAACTCTCTGACTGTAGGGTGCTTTTGGTGATTATTTATACACAAACCCAAGAATATTTTATTTCTCTAGCAACAGAATAGACTCTAAATACACAAATAAACAAAGAACACAGAAAGCACTTGCAGCAATTTTCGATGAAATACTTCACATGCCCTTTTTTCCAAGAAGCACTTGGCAGCCCAAAAAAAGGCACTTGAAGTTGAGTTATTTTTACAGAAGCAAGTAACAATTACCTTTCCCAACACACACCACACCAAAAAAAACACTTTCAGATGCTTTCACATAACAGCGTTTACTCCCACACACACCCTAACCTAAATGGCTGTCTAAATTCCATCTCTTATCTCTATTAACTAATAAACAATCCCTCAAACGTTTCTTTCAAATTCAACAACTCGATCCCGTCTTCAACATTCCTTCAAAAAACATGAACAAAATAAACTCAAATATATGCTAAGGGAACAAAACTATTCTTTCAGCAAATGCTTCAATTAACAGAACAACAAATAACTAAAACCCCAAAGCTTCGTTTGGTCGTAGAAAAACTTCAGTGGGCGAACACATATAGAAAAATGAAATTTAGAAGCGCCAATTTCGGCCTTAATTTGGAGAACAAACAGAGCGTAAGAGGCTGGACTGACCTGGGAGATTCTTAACTACGAGATGGATTCCTTGCGACATCACTATTCACTCACTCGATAGAGAATATGGGAGTTCGTGCCTGCGTTTCTAACGGAGATTTCTCATTGTTATTATTGTTCTTTTGCTTTAATTCAATTTCTGTTTCTTAATGCCGAAAGCCAGGCTACGTGCCCATGCGAAATTAGGTAGCCATTGATAAGGGGCGTTTTGGGTAATCTGTTGTTAGATTAGGGGCAAGAGGGGTAAACGAGAACGTGTCGATTTCGAGGGAGCGACGTCTCCGGTCCGGTACCGGAAACGGGTTGAACCGCCTCTTTTCCTTAACCCTTCCATTGGAGAGCAATAATTGATAATTCTTTAAATTAAATGATTTTAATTCAAATATTTGGATACTACTGCAATATCTAAAACCAACGCAAGTTTTATCATAATATGACCAACAAAATTGTGCATGTATGTTCAGTTCCCAGTTAACTATTTAACTAACTATTTCCATAGCCAGAAAAAAAAATCAATTATGCAAAAACAGTACAGCAGCTAAGCCAAGCCGGCGAACGTATCTGAATTTCTTCAGAATGATCACTCCGCCTTCCTTGCTCGCATCAGATTTCTATAATAAACGGTAGCATGTCCGCTCATCCCCACACTCTCTTGCTTGCAGGCATGGTTGGTTTTATGAAAAATAGCACACAAAATGGGACACCTCTATTGCAATCATTATCCTGCAGTTGGTGAACAAAGTAAAAGTGACATGCTCATGGCGTTATGAATCCCACTGGGTAACTTCACCAACATGCCAACAAAAAATTCTCAAGCAGTGCAGTCAGCTAACTCTTAATTCCTTCGTTAGTCCACTAATCTCCAAAGAAACAGTCCACATTAGCCAAATACTGACATCAATCCCAAGTCGGTGACATAGTTACAGCAAAATAAGTATCCATCTAAAGATTCTATATATATTCAAAAATTAAAATAATAATAATAATTCCAAAAATTGGTGAAGATAAATCCGGCCGGTGTTGGAAGGCTTAAATTATGGCTATAATTAAATCATAAATCACAATCAGCTGTAATCAACCAACAAACTACCCATGAAACAACAAAATAGTTTGCTCAAACACCCAACACAAGTAATGGTAAATGCATTTACATCTTATAGGGACTTGTATGCATCCGTTCCGTATCAGGGTTCAAGTTGGACATGGAATTGTAGTAATTGCTATTGCTAAGCACAAATTTTAGTAACTTTTCCCTTTGCTTTTGGAAGGATGGCTGCAAACCATACCCAGCAATTTCCTCTTAACGATAATTACTCCAAATTGGAGAAAAATAAAAATAAATAAAAATAAAAATGAAAGAGAAACCATGGAATTTATCTGTGATTATCCATGAATATTCTACAGAGTGCTGAAAAACATGCTAATTTCACTCTTCTGATTTGCATTTTTCAAATTCTAGACTGTGAATAATGATTGTTGCATTATAGAAAGATATTTATGACACTACAAAATTCAGAAGCATAAATTGAAGAGTAGATTGCGTTCCTGCCGACAGAGGCGGAGTGCTCGAGCTTGTCGGCTATGTATCGAAACCGGGTCGACAGAGAAACCATTGCCTGCGCAATGTATGTCCTGTGGAATTATCAGCTGCACGTGGCTTTCTACAAGTAGTACTTTTATTATATATATATACACACACGCGTGTGTGTATTGATTAATGATCAAAATAAATTTACAATTTAATTCATTTACCATAAAATTAATAACAAAAAAGAATTAGTGAACTTGTATTAAGCAAATTACGTGTAGAGATTTAAGATTTTATTAATGTTAAGATATTTTTCAGTTTTGATTTTCTTAATTAAAGAATATTAGAGATTTGTCTGTTAGAAAATATTTTATTATTTTTTATTATATTTTTATATAATTAAATGTGAATAATTTTAAATTGTATAAAAATATTTAAGTGATATATAATATATATTTTTTTTATATACAAAAAAAAATTGATAATACAGAAAAATATATATATAAGTGTTAAAATTTTAATTACACATTTTACATTAAAAATATATTTATTTAAAAAAAATTCTACCCGAATGTATTTTTAAAATACTTTATAGCGTAACATGTAGTATTATATTATTTTATTATATATATAATATTATATATTTATATTTATATTATTGTAAAAATTATAATATATTAAGATAATAAGAGTGTAATGCAGGAGTGACACGTGGTCGTGCCTCAACTTTGTCTTTTTCTTACAAGATACCGATACATACCCGCTCACTGTGAGTGCCAAACAAAGTATGGATTAATTTTGGGTGATTGTGCAGTCCAGTCCTATGATCCAAACATGCCCTTCTAAACTACATGGATATGATCTCAATGCTTAACACCAGAGGGATAATTGGGTCATTTAAGATATAGATGCGTGATTGTTGGAAAAGTATAAAGAACCAGGGATCTGGATGTTATTACTCATTTCCAATATTTTCTGTTTTTTGTCCTCGTCCGGAAAATTGACAGTGGTTGCAAATGGATCATATCCAAACCGCTAACAGTCCGGTAAAAGTGCCACGCGTATCTTATACTTGACCGTTCCCGCAGATCTCTCTCAGCTCTCGCCGGCTAACAAAGTGAAAACGCCAGTTTATTCAAAGCCTACCCAGATCACAAAACTTCGTCGTTTACACAAATCCACAAATTGGAGCTCGGCTGAGGTTTGTCGGATTATCGTCTCTCCTTTTAATTGTCGAATTTCCCCTGGCTCTGTTTGTTTGCCGAGAAACAAGAAGGAAATAAATGTATTATTCGTTTTTAAAAGTATCGAACAGTGCATCCTGTATTTCGTAAATTATTAACCAATTTTCTCTACAACCAAACGGAGGAATTTTTTTTATGCGATATCTTAAAATTTGTGGATGGTTTTATTAATTAATTTTCTGCATGGACTAATAGTTATGCTTGTACATATTTTGCATTTGATCCAATTAGGGTTTTCTGTAGCTGCTGATTCCGAGTGTTGACAACTTTATACAGTGATGGATAAGTTAAAACTGGGGCAATTAGGGGAAAGAATAAAGACGGGTGGGGCTCAAATGGGTAGAGTTTTAAGTGGAAAAGTGAAAGAAATGTTACAAGCCCCAACACCTGAATCAAAAATGGTTGATGAGGCCACGCAAGAGACTTTAGAGGAGCCCAATTGGGGCATGAACATGAGGATTTGCGCGATGATCAACAGTGAGGAGTTTAGTGGGTCGGAGATTGTGAAGGCAATAAAGAAAAAGGTTTCGTGCAAGAGTGATGTGAGTCAAAGGTTGAGTCTTGATTTGTTGGAGGTCTGTACTATGAACTGCGAGAAGGTGTTCTCCGAGGTGGCATCTGAGAAGGTGTTGGATGAGATGGTAAGGATGATAGAGAATCTGCAGACGGATCAGGGGAATAGAAACAGGGCTATGCAGTTGATCAGAGCTTGGGGAGAGTCCGAGGATCTGGCTTATCTTCCCGTGTTTCAACAGACTTATATGGTGAGCCTATTTTTTTGCTAGACCAATGGTGTGAAGATGTATCTATTTATGTAACATTTACTGTTATGTCTAGGTTTAAGGTCATGCAGGTGCTTTTTTCTTTCGTTTAATAGGTCAGACTACACTGCTGATTTGTTGTATATCCTTTTGTAATTATAAAGCTTGATTTGGATGCAATCACATCTTGAATATATCATGACTCCTCTTTAAAGTGTACCTCAATGTTTGTGACAATGCATTGGTTGAAAACATTTTCCCTTTTTGTAGTAGTGACAATTCATTGAGTATTTGAGGTGTTGTTTTCAAATAGTTTCGCCAGTGCAGTTGCATTTGTTCTCCAATTGTATCTCAATGTCACTCCTAATAGTTCTTCTGGCTTGTAAGTAATAAGTAAGTTAAAATTTCACTGTCAAAAAGTAAAGTGAGCAAATGCTGTGGATCTATTGTATTTGTTAGATGGTCAGAGAACAGAGTTCAGCTGAGGATAATTATTATTGACTTTCGTTATTTGTTCACTTACTGCATACTTATTATCTGAAGTGCTTTTCATTTTTGTGCATTCGGATGTTTTGTATTTATGTCAGACAAATGTTGACAATTTTTATTTACATTCTGTTGCCATTAGATGCATGGATTTTGTTCATTGAAAGATGGGGGTGTTTCCAATATTTTATTCACTTATTTTGCTTTGTGCTATGGCAGAGCTTGAAAAGAAGAATTGTGGCTGCACCTTTAGAAGATGGAAATTTGCCTCCCATGCAGCACTCCCTGGAGTCATATGTTCATCAGGAGCCACTTTCTCCTTCTGGAAGCCATCCTCTTTTGGACACAGGATTGCAGGGTGCAGATCATACTAATTTTGCCTTTAATTACAGGAACCTCTCAGTTGATGAAAAGAAGGAAATTCTTTTAATAACTCGGAATAGCCTTGATCTGCTTTCTAGCATTTTGAATGTTGAAACAGAGCAAAAACCCATAAAGGTAGTTCTTTCACTTATAGCATGAAAGTACTCATTCACCTTCATCTGTTTCTCTCAGCAATTGGAACAATATTATACTTTCATCAGCTGAAGAATTATTTCGTCTGTAGTTTAGATAATTAGTATTCTTTCCAAAATAATGCTGTTGACTACTAACATATAAGCATTTTAGAGTCATCTTTACATATTGAAATGTTTGAATTCTTATTGACACGCTGTTCCTGTTGAATTCAAGCATATATTACTGTTGTTGCTTACTGTTACTGAACAAACACCCTATCTGTTTCCTATCAAAGACTTAAATTCTACCTATAAAACAATTTATGCACAGATGAAAGTTTGCAGAGTAGGAACTCTATAGCATTTTTGCTCCTGCTGCTGTCGTTGTTGAATATGAGCATCTTCCTAGTGGAAAGCATTGTTGTAGTTGCATCAAAAAGTTGGTCTGTGACTTGCCATCTAGACTAGAAATCCTCGACAATTTTAAAAATTATAAAATTTGGTGACCAAGATAATTAACCATATGGTTGTAGGAGGATGTAACAGTGAGCGTGCTGGAGAAATGCAAGGAATCACAACCTGTCATTCAGAGGATCATAGAAAGCACCACCGATGACGAAGCTATGCTCTTTGAAGCACTAAATCTTCATGATGAGCTGCAACGTGTCATCTCCAGATACGAGGAACTAGATGTGGCTCTAAAATCTGGACAGCAAGTGCCTGGAAACTCTGATACTGCTGAAGCCAAGTTGCCTGCTCATGTTGATGCTCATAACGAAACTGAGGCCCCCGAGCCTGCTCACTTAGAAGCTCGTAATGAAACCAAGGCCACCTTGCCTGCTCACATGGAAGCTGATAACAATTCCAAGGCAACGGATTCCCCAAAAGTAGCGAGTACTGAGACCAGCAGTGATAAGAGAAATGACGAATGAAGAGGTGGGTGCTAAGAGGTTGGCTGTTGTGCTGGCACCCGTGTAGTTTGTGTAGCTGCTGGCACCCGTGTGTTGCTGATGAATTCATAATGGGTGATTGTAATTATAAGTTTTATGTAATTTAGATAATCGGCTTTCTTTTCCTGGTTGCATACTTGGGAGCTGTTTATTTATGGATTTCAGTCGAATCATCTTCATCGGTTCTATTTGCCTTAAATAATGTTGTCACAGTTCATCTATCTGCTGAATGTACGTTCTAAATTTCATTTTTTTACTGTCATATTAGTGTAAAAGAACAAAGGAATGTGTAATTTCATTTCTGTGGCATGTGGGATTCTGTGTTTATTAAAAGATTTATTCAAAGTATCCGTAATATAAGCACTTGAGAGGGGAATTGTGTTTATAAATTCTGAAGAAGTGGGGTTGGTTGGCTGGCTGGCTTTACACTTAATTTTTAAGCCTATTTGTAATATTAGTTAATTTCTCAATTGCTTCATAATTTTAGTTAAATAATTTTTTTGGATAAAATTATTTGTTTAAGTAAGATAAGAGAACGGAAGAAGATTAAAAAAAAAGGACATTTTTAACACAAAATTTGGATTAGGCTAATGATTCTGTAAATTATAAACGTTAGTCTTGTTTTATATAATAAATTTATGCAAAGGTGAGATATATGCCAAATTTTAGTGTGGTTTTGTGAATTATAGTAATTAATTTTCACTAGCAAAATAATATGGCTACGTGTGGGTTTTCAACGATAATAAGAAACTTGCAAATTTGAAATAAATTAATACACATAATAATTTAAATAATTTATGCCAATGTCTCTTAATTATTCATCAAAGGATTATAATTTTAAATATTTTATTTTTATGAATTTAACTAAAAAAAATTAATAAATATTATAAATATTTTCGATAAATTTTTATCAAGATAATATAAGTTTAATTAATTTTTACTAAATAAAATTATTAAAAAATTAGGGTGTTCATCAAATTTTTTTCCGCTTGATGAGTTCATCATGAACAAAGCATTTAAAATTTCAATCCCTCAATATATTCATCAAAGAACATTTGCAAAAAATTATCTAAATTATCACGTGCGTTAATTTATTTAAAATTTATAAGTTTTTTTATTACTTAAAAAATTATATATTTAATACTATTTTACAAATATATTTTTTTATTTTAATAATAATAAAAATTAATTATCATGAAAATAATATTTTTACACGAGATCACATTGAGATTGGCGTGTAACTTATTTTTTGCACAAATCAATTGTATAAAATGTGATCAAAATTTATATTTAATAAAGTTATGAGTTTGATTTAAGATTTGTATTAAAAAAAAATATATATATATATATATTTATCTTTTTTTTTCTGTTTTATTTAAATAAATAAATAAAATAAAATAAATATTTTATTTGCAAGAATAATTTTATTGAAAAAGAAATTATCTGACCAAAATTAGGAAGTACTCGAGGAGTTTAGGAATGGTTATGCTGTGTGGGCGTACAAGGCGCGTAGGCACAAGTCGGGAACCGAGTGTGGGAAAAACAAAAGGAAGAGGGGGGCTAGAAGAGACCCGGGGACAAGAGCGCCATTTCACATATTATTATTTCGTGCATTTCCGTCTCTTCGAAGACGTGCGCGCTCCCAAACTTCCCTCCCCTTTCAAAAATCCTGCACTAACCTTCTACTTTTCCAGAAAATCTTTCAATTCTCCGCATCTACACTTACCACAAAACCCTGAGTCTCACTCCCACACACAAAAACCGTTGACAATGCCGTCCCTACGGTCGCACGGCAAAATCCTTCGGTTAGAACTGGAAAATTTTAAGGCCTACAAGGTCCTCCAGACCATCGGCCGTTCTCTGCGATAATTGCCCCGAACGGCGCCGGAAAATCGAACCTCATGGACGCCATAAGCTTCGTTCTCGGCGTCCGTTCGTGGCAGCTCCGTGGGCCCCAACTGAAGGACCTCATATATGCCTACGACGATAAAGAAAAGGGGCAGAAGGGTAGGCGAGCATTCGTGAGGCTCGTCTATCAGTTGGGCAACGAGTCCGACCTCCAGTTAACAAGAACCATTACGAGTGCCGGAGGAAGCGGGTACCGAATTGATGGGTAGGTTGTCAATTGGGACGAGTATAATGGCAAGTTGAGGTCTCTGGGGATTCTTGTGAAGGCCAGAAATTTTCTCGTCTTTCAGGTTATTTGATAAAAAATTAATTGAATGTAATAATAGCTCTAATGTTTTAACTGTCGGGTTTCATTTTCATGAATTCCCTGGTGAATTTTGGGGACCATATTACTTCAGTCTATATTTTTTTTCATTTGATTTCCTGCTCACTTAGCACATGATATTGGTGTTGAATTACATATGTATACCTTTTCTTTCTATTATTTAATCAGGTGATCCTAGGGGCAATTCTGTTTTTGATGTTTTGATTATTTTTTCTGTTGTGTCCGATTTAAATTTTGTTAGTTCTTTCGTAAACTGCACATGGTTGATGAGGATTTGCAATGGACTCTAATTGTGTTGGGTTTTGAATTTTAGTCTATTGTCTTGTCATTCGGAGATATAATCTCATTGTTCTTGAAACATGGCCTGACAAATGAACTGATGAGGAAAGGAAGTGGTGTCATGTTTGACATTTTTATAACTTATTTCCTAAAGCTCCATACTTATAGAATTGTACCACAGACATTATGGCAGTTTTGGCTATTGAATTTTTTGTAAGCTGGATCTGACTTCTTACTAATAATTATTTTCTTTGTATTTTTGGTAAATGTACGGTGATGTGGTGTCCATTGCCTCTAAAAATCCCAAGGAGCTTACGGCAATTCTTGAGCAGATTTCTGGTTCCCATGAACTCAAGAGAGACTATGATGTTCTGGAGCAGGAAAAATCTGCCGCTGAAGATAACTTGACTCTTGTTTATCAAAACAAGAAACAAGTTGTGATGGAGGGGAAGCAGAAGAAAGAACAAAAGGAAGAAGCAGAAAAGCATCTTCGCTTGCAAGATCAACTAGTCGGGGTTATAAAGTTTCTTTACATGTCTTAGATTGATGTTTGTGTTAAAATGTCCGCTGAAATTTGTTGTTTAACCATCATGATTATACTGATTCCTTGTTTGTGTCGTTGTCAAATGTGTTCCTGATTTGCTCTTCTGTTTTTCCCTTGCGGAAATCTTTGAAGAAAGAACACTTCCTATGGCAATTGTTTACTATAGAAAGAGATATTATCAAGATGAGTAAGGATCTTGAATCTGAACAGCGATCCCGTGAAGATGTCATGCAGGAATTAGAGCATTTTGAAGATGAAAAAAGACTAAAGAGGAAGGAACTAGCCAAATATTTGAAAGAGATTGCACTATCTGAAAAGAAGATTGCTTAGAGAAGTGTTAAACTGGACAAAAGCGTTAGTTTTGGTCTTTTTGTATTTTAAATGGCTTTGTGTTGTTGATCTGCACTGGAACTTACATACTTTGACTTGTTAAGTTAAATTTACACAGAGATTAGAGATAGATGCATTCATGATGTATTTAGTTCAGTTTTGTGAAGAATGACTTTTAAACAAATTGTATGACTATGGCATGCATCTTTAAACACTTATATTGATTACTTTACAGTTAAGCTTTTGTGGGGTAAACATTACGTCTGTCACTACACTGCCATGTAGCTATTTCTCTTGTATGTTTTTTTACCATGGTTGTGATGAGGGGGTTGGAATTTAGATTGAGCGCACAGCAACTACGTTGGATGCTGACTTTCTTATGATTGTTTAATGTTTTGGCCAAATTTAAGAGGATATGATTCATCAATTATGATTATTTTATCTGTTAAAATAATTTTTCGCATAGGCCTAAGAGGAGAGAAGTTAATGGTTTATTTACTTTGTCATTATCTTGTGCTCAGCAACCTGAACTTCTGAAATTGAACGAAGAAATGTCTCGCATAAAGTCAAAAATCAAGAGCTGCCAAAAGGAACTTGCTAGAAAAAGAGATGAAAGAAGGAAACATGCTCATGAAATCAATGTGTTACAGAAAAACATTCAAGATCTGACAGGAAAGTTAGATGATCTAAATGAAAAAAGTGGAGATGGTGCTGGAAAACTTCCCTTGCTTGACAGTCAACTAACAGAATATTTTTCAATGTAAGTTTTGTTTAGACTTTTGTAAGTTTATACTTAGAAACTAAATTAGCATTTGAATATGTGCACTGTAATTATTTATTATATTTCATTGGACTTGTGCCTTTAGGATCCTGTGTTTACAATTTTAAAATGTTTGTTTTCACTCTTTGAAAGTTTCATTTTGGTAGATGGCAGTTGTATCATCCCACCTTTTTTTTTCTGACTTATGATGTTTATATTGTGAAATGCCTGATATGAAATTTGAATTCAATAAGGGTTTTAAACCATTCCCATTGTCACAAGTCACAAAAGCATATATTTTTTTGCCTCTTTCATTACTGTTGTTTTCATTTTTCAGTAAAGAAGATGCAGGAATGAAAACTGCAAAGTTAAGAGATGAGAAAGAGGTTCTGGATAGGGAACAACATGCTGATCTTGAGGTGTTGAAGAATCTCGAAGAAAATCTTCAGCAGCTCAGTAATAGGGAGCATGAACTGGATGCACAGGAGGAGCAAATGCGAAAGAGACAGAAAAATATTTTAGATACTTCTGCAAGACATAAAAATGAGGTCACAGAGCTGAAGAGGGAACTGCATTCAATGCAAGATAGACACCGTGATACCAGGTTATATAGATTTTTGTTTAATGCATGAAGTTTGTTCTCTTCCTCTGCATTAATATACTCTTTTAGGTTCAGATAAGCTTGCATTTGTTGAGTGGGTTGTTTTTTATGTGCCCGTATCTCTTGATTTTTTGAGCTATCTTATATGTACTGTGTATAGCACATGCAGTGGAGAGCTTTTCCCTTTTTGTAATCTTTATTTCCTTTTCTGTTACTTATCAGGAAAAAGAAACCTGATATAGGTGGCATCTTCTCCTTGTGTTTTGTATACATTTGAAAAATAAAATATAAGGCATCGTAAAGGCCTCTCTTGCTTTTGGATTTACAGGCAAAAATATGAAAACTTGAAGTCTAAAATTGGCGAAATAGAAAACCATTTACGTGAATTGAAGGCTGATAGACATGAAACTGAGAGGGATGCTAAATTGTCTCAAGCTGTGGAGACTCTGAAACGCCTATTTCAAGGAGTTCATGGTCGCATGACTGATCTTTGTAGGCCAACCCAGAAGAAATACAACCTTGCTGTTACTGTTGCCACGGGGAAATTTATGGATGCAGTTGTGGTTGAGGATGAGAATACTGGAAAGGAATGCATCAAGGTACTATCAATCTCAAAATTTGCCGTGCCTTTGTTGGATCAGTGAACTCAACACATTTTGTTTTTCACTTCATTTGATTAATTCACGTCCTTGAGATGATGAAGTTGACAACTTCCGTCTACTAAAAAACGATTCATCACTAGCTTTTGTCTGCACTTGTCTGGGATGGTACAGATCTTCTCAATCTCTCTTCATGATGAAAGGTATAGATAATTTGAGCTGATGGCCATTTATGTTAGTGATTAATGATATTTGAAAGATTAAACAGTTAAAATTATAATAGTTGGGATTACATAATCTGGTTGCATAGCTCGAAAAATATTATTGTTGGGCAGATTCAGGTACCGTATTTTGCTTGTCAAGTTCTTTTTATTAATATGCATATATAATGTTGATTGAGTTGATTAATATTATGACTTAAGTAATGTAAGTCAAGTATTCTTTACATTGGTTTGGTACAGTATTTGAAAGAGCAGAGGCTTCCTCCTCAGACTTTTATACCTCTCCAATCAGTACAAGTTAAGCCAATAATTGAAAAGTTGTGTACTTTAAGTGGTACGGCAAAGCTGGTCTTTGATGCAATACAATATCCTTTGTGTAAGCTTACCATACGTATTCATTTTATAATGAGGCTGAAACTTCTCATGTGCCCATACTTGCTATTTTTGTTGCTGGTTTTTACTTATTTCTTTTCCTTAATGGTATGTTGCCCATAGCTGCTCTTAAATTTTCATTTCAAAGTTTGAGAAAAGTTATGTTTTCCTGACAATAATCGATAAAAAAATATTGTTTTATTACTGAGTGAGGAGATTTCTTCTTTTTTATTCATTGTAATCACGAAGCTGTTGTCAAATAACGTTTCTGTTTCCGGTTGCTTTTCTTCTTATGTGGACTACTGATCAAGCCTTTTGAAATTTCTTTTTAAATCAACAAATTTTCTTGTTTCTTACCAAAAAAATTTAAAAAGCACAATCAATCTTCACAAATGTCATAAATTTGTGGACTTAACAATTGCAAATTTGATCCATCATTGGAGAAGGCAATTCTCCTTGCTGTTGGGGATACTCTAGTTTGTGATGACTTGGATGAAGCCAAGGTTCTTAGCTGGAGTGGTGAGAGGTTTAGAGGTAAATTGCTTCTGCCCTTTGAATTTGTAATTGTTCAGCATCACCCAAATTCATTTTATATCGAATCTGCTTACATGTGCTTGTATCAGTTGTAACTGTTGATGGAATTCTGCTCACGAAAGCTGGCACAATGACTGGTGGTACCACCGGAGGAATGGAAGCAAGGTCAAAACAATGGGATGATAAGAAAATTGAAGGTTGGTCTGAAATATTTTAAATTCTTTTGCTGTAACATTGAATGTTGATCTGTTGCCATTCTATAGGACTTAAAAGAATGTTGGTCTGTTGCCATTCTATAGGACTTAAAAGAAAGAAAGAACAGTTCGAATCGGAGTTGGAAGAGCTCGGTTCTATTAGGGAGATGCAGCTAAGAGAGTCTGAAATGTCTGGGAAAATCAATGGGCTTGAGAAGAAGATTCAGTATGCTGAGGTTGGGAAGGTAAGTGTTTGATATATAACTTTTTTAGCATTGTGAAGTGACATTATTGCTGGTGAGTACAAGGCATGTTTTGCAACATAATCTGTGATACATAATGGATTATTAATATGTTTCTGATGGCTTATGGTTAAATAGATATATTCTTATCTTAAGAAGACAAAAAAGGAAAGAACAAAAGAAAAAAAAGCAGACATGGTCTTAGGTGTTGGACAACACCAGAAATCAGTTTGCATCTGGCGCAAGCGGATAGGATAATTTTTTATTGGTTGTGCTGAGTAATTTGGTCGTTACAGTTCAACTGAGTCGCATATTTGGTTAATTTGATTATTTGGAAAAATTATTTTGCAGCGAAGCATTGAGGACAAACTTGCAAACCTGAGGCATGAAAAGCGTAATATCAAGGAAGAAATTGGCCGTATAAATCTTGACCATCAGAAGGTAAGTTATGTCTACAAGTATTCCCTCTATCTAGTTTATGTAGTAAACATCTTTACCCTAATGACCTAGTTGCTAGTGAATAATGCTTGCAGTTAAAGGATAAGATTGATAGGAGAACCTCAGATATCAAGAAGCTGGAAAAGAGGATCAATGAGGTTGTTGATCGACTCGACAAAGATTTCAGTAAATCTGTTGGGGTGGCAAACATCTGTGAGTATGAGGAAAACCAGCTCAAGGCTGCCCAAAATGTTGCTGAAGGAAGGCTTAACTTGAGTAACCAGCTGTCAAAGTTTAAGTATCAGTAAGTTTTTCCTTTTCTCCTGTTGAAAGTTTCTTTACAAATCTATATGGATAGAATGATAGACAGATATAGATAGGCACTATATTCTATGTATTCTTTACTAGGTTTCTATCTTTATTTGTTCCGCATGCATGATTTGCCGAGTAGTTTCCTTATTAAAATATATGATCAATGTTCTGTTCTTGAAGCATGCTTATGTGATGAGTCAAAATGAAGTTTTGAAGCTTTAATGGTTTCTGTGGGGTGGGACTTCTGAATGAAGTAGGCATTTGGCTTGCCAGTAATTTTTCTTACTGCAGTCTGGTTCTCTTTTCTGCTGGAGATGAATTCACTGTTGAGCATGATAAATAAGGTTTAGAGAATAAAAATAGATCAAAATGCAGGAACTTCTCTATTCTTCTTGTAAATATTTCAAATTTTTGTTTGTAGGAAATAGAAGTTATATGATTTGCTTTGATTTCGGACTACATTTCAGAAAATTGCATTGGCTATATGTTTAGAATATTTTCAGATTCTGACATATTTCTGAATACTAGGGTACTTGTCAACTGATGTTACTCAGCAATTTAGTTGTGTATTCTCGTATTACTGGCTGTTTTGACACCTTGCTGAATCTTTCACTTGAGTCTCCCATAAAATGTTTTTGACCTTGTTTTTCTGAAGCATTTGTGTAAAGGACTCTTTCTGTCG
The DNA here is from genome assembly GCA_019650275.1 of Xylocarpus granatum. Classification (NCBI taxonomy): domain Eukaryota; kingdom Viridiplantae; phylum Streptophyta; class Magnoliopsida; order Sapindales; family Meliaceae; genus Xylocarpus; species Xylocarpus granatum. The sequence goes on along the minus strand of BNST01001733.1, from coordinate 753,009 downwards.
AATATTGATTAACTTTTTCATGTAGTGTCATTTTGATTTTTGCTTTAAATTTTCAGGTTGGAGTATGAGGAAAGGGATGTGGAATCTTGAATCAAAAAGCTGGAATCTTCTCTCAGTTCCTTAGAAAAGGATTTGCAACAGGTTCAGAAGAAACAGGATGAAGTCAAGTCAGTGACAGAAAAAACCACCGGAGATATCACTCAACGGAAGGAAGAAATGCGTGGTATGATTCTTTTTCTCTCTGAATTTCTAGGATAATCAATTGATATTTCATATCCTAGCTTCTGTATTTAATGATCACGAATTGTATTATAGCATTTTGCAATTAGAGAGTCGTCTACCTAGGAAAAGATCATCTGAATTGCATACACTGTTGCTAGTTTGTTGAAAAAATATCAACTTGCAGCAGAATGAAGTTGAAAAATTAAAAACATTGAAAACCCAAGTATCCAATGTTTGACAAAGGAAAAGAAGCAACCCATCAAACAAAGCCAATCAAGAATGACAAAGCCAAAGGAAGTCAATTATGCTGATAATTTAGCTTTTGTAATTGTTTGGTTAAAAAAAATTGTTGATGATTTTCACAATCCTACGATTTTCACAATCCTACTTTATAAAAATTGTTGATGATTTTCACAATCCTACTTTATTCTTTTAGATGCTGATTTATATTAAGAAGCTAATTAAGTTCTGCATTGTGAATTTTGCAGTTCACCTATTTGGCTAGAGGTTAAGAATGTTGTGTGTGTGAAAGACTGAGATGTTCGTGGAATTAGCACTTGTATCATTGTGAGAGAGTATATCGAGGGGCATTAGATTTTCTTTGAAACTTGTATTGATTACAATTGAACTTTTTGGTGCAGAAGCTTGTTTTCAATACAGGACTGCTTTCTTTATGAGATATTATTTCTTTTTGAAATATAAACACGATGTTTTATTCTCCTTGCACCTAGTTCAAGGTGTGGGGTTGCGTTTTTGTTTTTCAGCCCTTGCTCATTATTGCTTTTTTGTTTCTTGGTTATATTTTCCCCTTTGGCAGGGGCAACTATCTTGATCCATTGTTGTTAATTCCCCTTTTTTTGCCATATTTGGAAATTGACTGTTGACTGATTGACTTGTATCAATTCTAGCATCCACATATTTGTTAGACAATCTGAAAGTATAAAATATCTGCATTTCAAGTTACACCCATAAGATATCGCAAGTAGTAGTAAGCTAATTCATTTTCTATTTTGCCCAGGTTTTATCTGAACTTTTGCTTACTTTATTTTGAGAGCCTAAATCTTGTTTTGCACTCTCTCTCGTATGCTGCAAGTGTGCACACACACCCAGACACCCATCTAGAACTATTGAAATTATTGCAGTGGATTTGTATGCATGTTACTATAGAGTTCTGCTTTGTGTGATTTGATTACCACTCATGAAATAGTCAGAAATGTTTTCATCTATACTTTTAGGTGTTGATAAACTAATAATCTCATTATGACTTTGTCTGCTTTAATGTGATGATCTGGTGTCCTTTTTCTTTGTATTTTGACAGAATGGAAATCCAAATTGGAAGAGTGTGAGAAGGAGATCCAGGAATGGGAAAAGCAGGCTTCTGCTGCTACTACAAGCCTAACCAAGTTGAATCGTCAGATGAATTATAAGGTGTCCAGATTTTTTCTCCTTTTTTTCTTTTATTTCTTCAACAAAGATTCTAGAAAAGTAGGTAAATTGCAATTGACATCTCTTCACTGATTACACAGGAGACACATATTGAGCAGCTGATTTCACGGAAGCAGGAAATCTTGGAGAACTGTGAACTAGAATGCATCAGCCTTCCAACTGTTGCAGACCCCATGGAAACTGATTATTCATCTCTGGGCCCTGTTTTTGATTTTAGTCGTTTGAATAGGTATCATTTGCAGGACAAGAGACCTTCTGAGCGCAAGAAGATTGAAGCTGAATTCAAGCAAAAAATGGATGCCCTAATTTCAGACATCGAAAAAACAGCTCCGAATTTGAAGGTGCTGGACCAGTATGAAGCTCTGCTAGTGAACGAGAGGGCTGTAACTGAAGAGTTTGAAACTGCCAGGAAAGAGGTGAGGTCGGCAGCCGATGCTTTCAATTCAATTAAGCAGAAGAGGTAATACATAATTAGGATGCTGTAGCAAACTTCTGATAGAGTATAATCCTTGCAAAATTATTTATAACAAAAATTAAGATAGTATAATATGCTTGATAGAAATTTTTACAGGAAATTTTGAGTTCCCTATTTTGGTTTAGCTTTATTAATTTTATTTGCTCAGAAGTTACATAGGTGGAATGCTCAAGTTTTCTTCCTGTTTGTAGTAGTGTAAGCTGTTGAACTTGTAAATTTTTGCTCTCCCGTTGGGTTTGCAACATCATCTTTGTGTGCATGCTAATCTCTCTACAATACCCTGTGTACTTGTTTATGGAATCTGGAACAAAAGCGCTGATGACTTTATTTTGGTGGATGCAGATATGGATCATTTATGGAAGCTTTCAATCATATTTCTAGTAATATTGATAAGATATACAAACAACTAATGAAGAGTAATACACACCCTCTGGGTGGAACAGCGTATTTGAACTTAGAAAATGAGGATGACCCTTTTTTGCATGGCATCAAGTACACTGCTATGCCACCAACAAAGCGCTTTCGTGATATGGAGCAGCTATCTGGTGGGGAGAAGACAGTTGCCGCACTTGCATTACTCTTCTCTATTCACAGGTGTGTGGTTTAGGTCAATCTGAAACTCTTTCATGTTTTGATAACTCATTGCATGAATGATCTGCTAGACTTGCACCTACCTTTAATATCCTTGTACCATTTTCTTTCTTTGTGAGGTTGGCCTGGTTGTCAAACCATTGACCATATTTAATTGTCTGGACTGGAATTTTATTAAAATTGTAACATGTCCACCATGTTAAATTGGCAGCTAGGTATCACGATGAAACTCTTATTAGGGGTCGTGAAGCCTTTATTACCATGGTAAACATCTCTTTGATTTTAAAAATCAAACCTAAAATATTTGAGTTTTATTCTTATAAAAATATATATTGTTCAAAAAGTTACTTGATATGTTAACATCTTTGAAATTACATAAACTGAATGCAATTAATGGAGGAAAATTGAACAATTTTTCGTGAGTTCTAGCATTTGCCTTAAATATTTTTATAACTTAAATGCGTGTATAGCATCATCTCATTCTCTCTGTATAAACATCAAATATTTTATCAATAAGTTAATAAAGTAGATCAAAATTGGCAACAAGAGAAAGTTGGAAATAAGTTATTTAAGCCACTGACTGAAAAATAATTGGAATTTTAGAAATAATCTTTTGCTTGTAAACTTATGCTTATCTCACTCAAAGGGCATGTAAAATGGATGAAACTATACTTCGAATCCAAAAGGCTAAAAACACTTGCTCCACAAAGTCTAGGAGATATATTTGAGAACCAGCGCATTTTATTTTTATTTTTGTCTACTATCATCTGTTGTATGTTGTGTGATTATTTTCCCCTCCATACATGGAGTGATTTCAGCTGCAAACCTTCACCCTTTTTTATATTGGATGAAGTTGAAGCGGCCTTGGATAATTTAAACGTTGCTAAGGTAGCTGGATTCATCCGTTCAAAATCATGTGAAGGAGGCAGGGTAATCAGGATGCAGATGAAGGCAGTGGTTTTCAGAGTATTGTGATATCTCTAAAGGATAGCTTTTATGACAAGGCGGAAGCTTTGGTTGGGGTTTACAGGGACTCCGAGAGAGGGTGAGTTTTCTGCATACTCAGCTAAATTGTTCTTTTTCTGGTGACATTTACTGTTGTGGTCCAGGATGGAAAATCAATCGGCTATGCTAAAAAAATAATGCTTTTTTTTCCTGGGCAGCTGTTCATGAACGCTAACATTTGATGTGAGGATGCACGGGGAACCACGAAGATCCAACTCCAGGTTGCTATGTTTAGCTATTCCGTTTGTAAATAAGCGTAGTTTGCAGTTGCTGGATGTAAATAGTGTACATGACTTGCGCTGCAGTCTGATCTTTTTTAGTAGGCATTTTCAAAAACCCTAGTTAGAAATTGATCTCTTCCTCTCGGCTAGATGCAGTACATTGTAACTTTCATCCAAATGGACCGCTTTTCGTCTAACTCACGAATATTTTGGAAAATCCTAAGCCATCAACTTCAATTGTTGAATGTGTTATAATGTTTCAGTAGATGGTGGACAACATTCACTGGTTGAAAGTTTGTATGTATGAAGCTGCCGGGTGATGGTTGAAAGACGGATGAATGCATGTTATTACTGAATGTTTATTAGTTTTCCTTTGTAGATTGCCTCAAGAACAACGACAGTGTAGTCAATTTGTTTGCGCTTATTGGAAAGGGGGCAAACCATTTCTTCATTGCAGCTGGTATATGCTCCACGACGGGGTGGGTGTGTGCAGTGTTGGACGAGCCAAATCATTGTTCAAAATTCAGTCCGAGTTGTTTACTAGTTTTAATGTGCCAAATGTTGTCTGCCGTCCTGCTAGTTTTAACAGGAGCTGGAAGATGTCATATCTATAATCTATATTTAACGCAAGAAAAATGTGATTTTATTTATTTGTGAGCAATGCTACTTATTTTTCGTCTGACAGAAACCACTAATTTGGAATGCTGTCTATGGCAGTTGAACGTAGCCGGGGCTGCTGTCTCGCGAACATCCTAAATTTGGCGCAAGATAACTAACGGTTAGAAGTTAACAATAGGTTATCTTAGTTTATGAAAATAGTTTCCTGTTTCCCATATGAAAGAAAAAAGAGAATCTCTGTGGCTCCCCGTCTCCCTCCCACTCTCTATTTGGCGCTGTCTTTCTCTCCCCGTCAGGATTCAGTTCTCCGACTAATCGTCTATGGCGGAATTCTAGCGGGGAGGAGTTCCAAATCAGTGACGATAACAATGTCAAGGAGAATAACTGACAACGGAAGCAACAAGATCTATGATGAAGATGAGGTTGCTGGCATTGTAAAGGAGGCGGCTAACGAGAAAGAGAAGCAGACCAAGAATTGCCAGGAAAATTCCCAATATGATTCTGAAACTGCACAAGATGGGAACAGAGCTGTAACCGACAGGAAGTGCAAAAAGAAGAAGGCCTTGTCGGAATTTCGTTGCATTGTTGAAGATGCAATTCTTGGTAATTTTCTTATAGGGAAACAGGACGAAAGTCTTTCTGCGACAGAAGCTGTGTTGGCAAAAGAAAGACTCAAGAAGATTACACTATGGGGCGTGCCTTTGTTGCCAAGTGCAGGTCACGAAGGAACCGATGTTGTCCTGTTAAAATTTCTGAAAGCAAGAGACTTCAAGGTTTATGAAGCCTTTGAGATGCTTGTAAAGACTCTCAAATGGCGAAGGGAATACAACACTGATTCAATTCTGGATGAGGGTTTGGATCCCGATCTTGAAAAAATCATGTACTTGAAGTGCAGAGACAAAGAAGGTCGCCCTCTGTATTGCAATGATTTTGGGCCATTGAAGGACAGGGAATTGTGCAAGAAAATGTTCGAGACACAGGATATTTATGAGAAGTTTATTAAGCTGAAAGTTCGGTCCATGGAAAAGGGTGTCAAGGAGCTAATCTTTAAACCTGGTGGTGCACACTCAATGGTTCATATTACTGATTTGAAGAACTTACAGCCTCCAGCGATTAAGGAGTTGCGTTTGGTCAGCAAGAAAACTTTGATGGTGCTTCAAGACCATTATCCCGAGCTCATACACAGAAATGTAAGTTTAAATTACTAGGACGATAATTAAATTGATAACTGCAGAATTTTAGTTGAAGTTCTTTTTGCTCGTTATCCCATTATATCAATGCCTTTTCATCTGCAGATAATCATAAATGTTCCTTTTTGGCACTATGCATGCCATATCATGAGTTCCAAGTTCTTGAGTCAAAGAACAAAAAGGAAATTTGTATTTGCCAGACCAGCAAACGTTACCAAAACACTTCTCAAGTGAGAATTCTAATTCTGGTGTTAATATCTTAAGTTTTATATGATTTCCTTGTTCTCTTTTAACTTTGTTACCAAATTTTTTCCTTAAAAATAAATCAGATACATAAGCCCAGAAAACCTTCCAGTTGAATATGGTGGTCTCTACAGAGAAAATGACGAGTTTTCTCCCGAGGACAGAGCATCAGAGCTAATTCTGAAGAAAAATTCAGCCGAGTGCATCCAAATTCCTGCCGCAGAGGTACTTCGATGACTAAGCCTCACAGTGGTAACTTGTTCCTTGTAACATCTATAAATGGATTAATTTTTGTTCCTGGGATTTTGATTTTGTGATCTTAGGATGGTGTGACCATGACCTGGGATTTAACAGTAGTGGGATGGGAGGTTTCCTACAAAGAGGAGTTCATTCCCGACGATGAAGGTTCATACAAAGTTTTGCTACAGAATGAAAAGGAAAAGAAAGGAGGAGAAAGCATGAGAAATTCCTTCTATATAAATGAGCCCGGGAAGATCGTCTTAACCATTGAAAATCTCACACTCAAGAAGAAAAAAGTTTTCTACAGATATAGGACCAAACCCACTGTTCCCATGTATGTCATCTTCAAGAAATAACTTGTCATTCTATTTGTTCATATTCGTGGTGTTCATGAACTCTTTATATATTTTGTTTTTCTTGACTGAAAGTGGACTGGAATCCTGAGGCTCAACATATATGAAGGAATGGTTCAATGTCGTCATCACTTTGTGACCTTCAATTGTAAACTCTCGTAAATTTTGGCTTTATAAGGTTTTAGGAAGCAACAGGAAGTATTCTTAATCTGTGTAACGAGTTCGCGTGGATCATAATCTATGAAAGTTCGCGTGGTCTAATGGAAGTAAAGAGTTTGGCCAAGCGAATTTGATATAACATGGGGATGGATCAATAATACAATATTAATTAACATCTTAATAATCACTCGGGTAGCTAATTCATGGGTTACACTATACACCTCAGATCCCCAGTCTCAAGCAATGATAGTTTAGTTGTTTTGTACTATTGAGCTCTCTAGCAAGCAACTTTGTAATCTTCTTAAAAGCGTAGAGAGCAAGGTGCCTGAGTGATCGTATGAGGTGTAACAAATTTGAGTGAAAGTAGCCATGCAAACTGAAGAATGGCTACATAAACCTTGCAGACTATCTCTTATGTGTCACTGCTTTACCACCTTTTTTTCTCTAATAAATACTAGCCAGTACTACTACTACTCCTCCTCCTTTTCACCACAAACACAACATTCAAACCACTTTCAGTGTAAAGTTTCAGTTTCTGTCTTCCAATGGCTAAGCCTTCCCTGCACTCTCTTTCTCTTATCCTTCTTCTTCTCTTCCACGGCCGCTTGGCTACACGCGAGTAGCAATGGCAGCAACAGAATGAGTGCCAAATCCATAGGCTCGATGCACTCGAACCCAGTATCCGCGTAAGACATGAAGCAGGTCTTGTTCAAACCTGGGATCCTAACCGTGAGCAATTCCAGTGCACGGGTGTCGCCGTGATTAGGAAGACCGTTCAACCCAATGGCCTTCTCTTGCCTGCCTTTTCTAATCTAATGCTCCTGAAATCGTGCACGTCCTCCAAGGTAAAGCGACGATCAGTTTAAATCAAAGTATCTCTCTTGTATGTAAATTCTGTGAGAATAGATGTCAAATTTACATTGTGATACTTGTGCAGGTGAGGGTATCAGAGGTACCTTGATTCCAGGATGTCCTGAAACTTACCAGGCACCTCAAGGTTCTCACTCACAGAGCAGATTCCAGGACCAGCGCCAAAAGATTCGACGCTTTCTTAGAGTCGATGTCCTCGCAATACCGGCAGGAGTAGCTCATGGTGCTACAACAAGGGCAATTCGCCGGTCGTCGTTGTTAGTGTTCTTGACATCACTAACTCTGCCACCTAGCACGCAGAGAGAACGATAATACCAGGAGTCTCAGGGACAATATGGTAGATGTGACAACGGCCTTGAAGAGACTCTTTGCACTATGAAACTCAGAGAAAATATCGGCTATCCCTTTAGGGCTGATATTTACACCCGAGAAACGGGTTATGTAAGCACGCACATAGTCTCAACCTTCCCAATGGCTTCAACACAGCGCTGAAATGGGCTTGCTCCATTGCTCCACAGGGTCCGTTTAATTGCTGCACGGCGCCATGCTTAACTACAGTTAATTCAACGATCAATAAACATGTGCATGCATGCAGAACGCGATGATGATGCCACACTGGAACTGGAACGCACACAGCATAATCTATGCGATATGAGGTTCTGCCCGGGTTCAGGTTGTGGATATCTTCGGACGATCAGTGTTCGACGGGCGAGCTCCGGCAAGGACAGATCTTGGCCGTGCCCCAACACTATACGATAGTGAAACTGGCTAAGAGGACAGGAATTCGATGGATTTCGTTCAAGACCAATGATAACGCCATGATCGCCCCGCTCTCGGGCCGCATATCAGTTCTACTAGGCATGCCAATGGAGGTGCTTGCCAACGCTTTTCAGATATCGAGAGAAGATGCAAGAAGGATCAAGTTGAGCAATCAGCAGCCCACTCAGACTCCCGGAAGCCAATCTTCAGTGAGGGATCAAGCGTAATTGAATAATATTTATTACAATAAATATATGAAAGAATGGAAGTGGTGTTATGTAAAGCGACCAAGTATGTAGCTTTTTCGTTAGTGTGTTTAGGGTTAGGGAGAGAGGTGGATAATAGTCAATGTACTTTAGGGTTAATATTCTTAAGGATCATTGACCCACTTGATTTTTTATTCGTGGACTTTTATGGCATAACAAAAATCACATCCATGTAGCCTAATTTTTTACTTATGGACTTTCATCACTGAACAAAAATTACTTCCATGTCCAATCATGCACAACTATATTTCAAATCCACATTTAATAAATTACTCAATTAATGATATTTAAAATTTTTTTAAATTAATATTTTAAATAATTTCCACGGAAATCCAACACATCCAATCAAAAATCTATTGTTGAATTTATACGAACAATATTTTTATAAAAAATTTTAGTTCAATAAATAATTAATTAAATTAACACGTATACATTTCAAAAAGTTTTGTGTATATATATTTCAATTTTTAAAAACTAAAATTATCTATCTTAATACACAATAGGTAGTAATCAAACTTTATCTAATTTATTTGTTACACTTCAAAAAAAGTATAACTATTAATTTAAATACTAACAAAAACTAAACTATTAAATTAATATCTTAAAATTATATTTATAAATGAAAATTTTATTATTGAAATTGCTACAATAATTACCAATTATTTTGTATCCAAATTTATTTACTAAATTTAATATAATTGCACTGTTGTGGATTTTTTATTTTCCTCTATTCTTTTCTTTCTTCTCTCAACCCTCACTGTTTCGTGTTCTTTCCTTTCATTTTTTTTATTACTTTAATTAAAGTATATAAAAAAAAATGTATGCTTATCCCTTTTCTTTCAATTTAGATATTACTTGTTATAACTTTTCTCTATTATAAGAATTTTGTTCTTAAAATCCATGTACCTATTTGTAACAATTTTGGATATTGAGTTTGCATGTAATTCTCAAGTTTTCACGTGGCTTTCTTGATGTTGTGATATTAGCATAAAACTTTCAACAATTTTATAGTCTTATTGCAATGAATTTATTCCTTGTGATCTAAAATTTGGATTAACTTTTTCTTGTAACAAATATTCTCATTTAAGGTGAGATCTTTCTAGTCTAGTGTATATGAAGAATTTGGATAATACTTCTTAAGCATTGAAACAACAAAATTATTGTGAATCTTTGACAATTACAGAGGTAGTGTTAGTCTATAAGAAACTTGACCAATTCATTCCAAAATTTTAAAAGGATAATAAACCTTGGAGTAAGTTTTTTTTTCATTCCAAATCTAATTATTTCTATGTAAGGTATGACTTTTAGGAAAGTGTGATCACCTACCTCAAACTCCAATGGCTTTCTTCTATGATTTTTATAACTTTTTTTTTAATGATTTTGAGCTATAAGAAGTTGTCGCCTAATTAACTTCACTTTCTCAGTAGTTTCCTTTTTTAATTTAGGACCTATAAATGAAGCTTACTAACTTTTGCTCAATATGTAAGAGATCTACATAGTTTACCATACAATGTCTCAAAAGTTACCATTCTAAGAATGGATTAATAGTTTGTATGTAAATTTCACAATGAAAAATGATCAGTTCAAGAACCTTGAAAATTTAAGGCACATGAGCTAAATATATCTTTCAGTACTTTAATAACTTTCTCTTATTGACCATTTGTACGAGGATACTAGGTTGTACTAAATTGTATCTGAGTTTCTATACCTTTATGTAAACTTTTCTAAAACTCAAATATAAACTTTGAATCTTTATTTGAAACAATGGATAAAAGACTCTCCATGCAATCGCACTATTGTTAAACCATACAATCTATTCAAAACTTCCAAAGAATCTAGAGATTTGATAAACAAAATGTGAGCAGATTTTATTAATTTATCCACAATAGCCATATGCTCTCATAACTCTTTCAAGTTTTTGGTAATCCTTTGATAAAATCTATTGTTATTTATTCCCATTTCCATTTAAATATTGAAAGAGGTTGAAGTAATCTCGTTGGTCTCTAATATTCTGCCTTCACTTATTGACATGCTAAATATTTAGTCACAAATTCTCACACATATCTTTTATTCCATTTCATAAAAAATATTTATGTAAGTTTTAGTACATTTTTATATCACCAAAATGTATAATAAATTTGAATTTTTAAGCTTCATTAAGGACATCCTTCTAATAAATTCAATATATGGTATAAAAAGTCTACTAATAAATATTAAACCATTAGAAGAATCAATTAACTATGCTTTTATTGCATTGCTTTTTTCTAATTTGGCACGTACTGATTTAGCTTTAGGATCATTTATTAAGTTAGAATATTGGTGAATATTGTATCGTGCTATCAAATTAAACTAATAAGGTTAACTTTTTACTTTACTAATCCTTAAATCAAATTCATCATAATAGTTACATATTTCTATCTATGACATAAAAAGTTTGCTAACATTCCTTGTTATTTCCTACTTAAGGCATTTTTAAACATTAACCTTATCAGGATGATATTTCAATATAAAATCATAAACTTTCAAATGCTCCAACCATTTAATCTATCTCAAGTTATGTTTTTCCTAGGTAAACAAATGTTGAAGACTTCTATAATTCAAAAACACCTTAAATTTCTCACCATATAAGTAATACCTCAATAATTATAATGCAAGTATAATGGCAGGAAGCTCTAGGTCATATGTAGGATAATTATGCATACGAGTTTTGAGCCAACGTGAATCATATGCCAGCATTCTTTTTAATTGCATCAAAACACAACCAAGGCCTACACGTGAAGCATCACAGCAAATTGTATATTTGACTAAGAATAATTAAAATCAGAGCTAAGGTTAGGTGTTTTCTCAATTCCATAAATATTTGTTCACGTTCATCATTCTACTCAAACTTTACCCTATTTCTAGTTAAATGAGTTAAAGATGACGTTATTCGAAACAAATCCTTTATGAATATACGATAATATGCTACCAAACTTCGAAAACTCTTGATGTTAGTTACATTCTTTTGTTTACTCTAGTTTAACATTGCCTTAACTTTAGTAGGGTTTATAGAAAATACCTTTTTAAGATCCCATGTATGCAAGAAATTTGACTTTGTTTTAACTAAAACTCACACTGACTTTGCACATAATCAATGCTTCTTCAATACTTGCAAAGCAATATGTAAATGTTGCTTATGCTTTTTTTTTCACTTAAACTATATTAAAATATCATCTATGAATTAATTAAGAAAAGAATGAGAAATATATTATATCCATAAATGTTGCAAAAGCATTGGTTAATCTAAAGGGCATCAATACCAAAATGTCCATATCTAATATGGAATGGAGTCTTTGGAATATCTTCATCTTTAATTCTTAATCGATAGTAACCAAATTAAAGGTCATTCTTTGAGAAGTATTTAAAATCACACAATTGATCAAATAAGTCATCTATTTTAGGTGATGGATGTTTATTTTTCAAATCACCAGATTCAATTGTTTGTAATCCTTATACAATCTCAAGCTACCGTCTTTTTTTCTTAGCAAATAAAATTGGTGCATCCTAAGAGGAATTGCTCGGTCAAATGAACCTTTTATCTTGTAATTCTTGTATATGAATTTTCAAGTACTTTAATTCTATTAGAGTCATTTGATAAAGGGTCATAAAAATAGGTGCAATACTAAAAAAAATCTTAATCATAAATTTTACATCTTTTTGATGTGGTAACTGAGTAAATCCTAAAAAAATACATTTATAAAGGCATTAATAACTAGAATGGATTAGATTTCTAAATTACCAGGGTCATGATTCACTAGATTATCCATTTACTCCAAGTAATCATAATACAATAGTGATCATTCCTTCTTTCTAAAATATAAAATTTTTCACCATTAGGGAGACTAACAGTTACTCTCTTTCTTTAACAATATATAGTAGTATTAAAACATAATAACTAATCCATCTTGAGTATCATATCATAATACATCAATTATATCACAACTTAAGCAAAAGATGTTTTATAACCACCTAAATTAATCTCACAATTTTGGTATATCATATCACAATTATACCACGTTTGATAGGTATTTTAACTAATAACTTAGATTTTAAACCCAAAGAAATTCGAACTTTCAAAGAAATAAAGAAATGTGTAGCACTAGAATAAAATAATACATCAATCCAAGTACTTAATGAAAGAAAATTACCTTCTATAAATAGATGATCAAAGTGATTCATATTATGAGTAATTGTATATGTTATGTCTTATATTATAGGTCTATCACAACTTTGTAATGATTGAGATTTTTGAAGGAATTGCTCATTTTGCCCTTGTTATGGTTGTTTATTTTGTTAAGTTTACTACGACACTGTTTGAATGCTTTTCTTATCAAAACTAGTTGATTGACTCGTTGCCCGTCCCAAATATGGACACGTGTTGATAATGGCTGTGCTTTCTATACTTAAAACAAACTCCTAGACACATGCGAAAACTTTGAATATCTTAAGTGCTTCCTTGATTAGAGCCAATTATTTGGCTCTGTGTTTACTTTAAACTTAAGACTCATATCTCAGTGATGACCTAGTTTTCCATATTTAAAATAAATACTTGGTATATTACAGAAGCTTTGAGTATCCTATATAGGAAATTAACCTCTCATCTGTCCATTTTCTCTCATTTAAAAAATTTTATATTTGAACTTCTTTTCTTAAATTCCATTATATATTTAATTTCATTTTTTTCTCGTACTATTATTAAAGCTCGATCCACCACTTTAGAATATTTTTAAAGATTTAACTTTATGATTTTATAAAAAAATATCAACTTTAACTTTTTCATAAACTATTTGACTTTGTCTCTTTTTTAAGATACTGCAAAATTGGCAAACTAGTTCAAATGGCTCAAATTTTACTTTATATTAAGACATTGATAAATTGCATTGAGTTAAATAATAAATTCTTCCAACATAATGATATAAAATATTTCAAAAAAATATTTTCCAAGAAAAACTTTCCTAAAAATTTTCTAAGTTTTTTTTATCTTCCTCTATAATTTTAATGATATTCCATCAATAGTTAGCATTTTTAATTAATTAAAAAGTTGCAAGTTTCACGTAAAATTTTTTAAGGACTTGCATAGCATCTAAGATTTGTCTAATCTATTTTATCCATTCTTTAGTAATTAATGGGTTATCTTTTTCATTAAACTTGGAGAATTGAAAATTTTGAATTCTTTTAATGCCAATACTCTTAGTTTCTTTACTATTTTTTTGATTATGTGACTTATTACTTATAAAATCGTAGATTGTATTCAAAAAATTTTGTCATGTTCTAGTGGATTGAAGGATTGAGATACTTATGACATGCATTTAAATCAAAATTAAATTTATTAAAGCATGCATACATCACCTATGCAATAAAATACAATCATGGATAAGTTTTAACCATATCAAGTCTAGGATGATGAGTATATACCTTTAATTATGTGAAAGTATAACAATTTATGCCACTAAAATTTGGTGAGATGCTTGGCCAAATTTGGGAGAATGTCTAGAGTTTATGGAAATTTTCTTGCTTCGTTTGGTAAAGTAAGCTTATATTTATACTTAAATATATCAAAACTGTTAATATTTGCCCCCGCCTTTAATTAAAACGTGAATGTGTCATGGACATAATAGTAATCATCCAAGGATTTCTATTTTATATATTTTAAGTCCATGTACTTAAGTAAAAGGCATTTAATTAACTTTTAATTAAATGTAGTTAACCATAACTTTACGAGTTTAAGTGTAATCATTTAATAATTACACATTTGCACTTAGTTCCTTCAAATATCTATATTATTAATTTAACCATATAATTTACGTTAAATACATTTTATGCAAAGTTATGAAAATTCTTCAAATACTTTAAAGAATTCCTAAATATATATGACACTTATATAGATATTTATTTCGATCTAAATATTATTTCAAAAGTGTTAATCTTACTATCGATAATATTTTCTTTCCCAAATATTTCTCTTATTGCCTTTGGTTAAATGTGTGACCATGTAAGTTTATTGTGGAATAGTTATGAATTTATTTTGAATTTCAAATTATTCGTAAGTTTAATAATTATGATTAACATATAAACAATGTTTCATAAACTCCAAATCATAATGAAGTCATATTTTATCAAATCTTATTTTAATTGTACATACTATACAGGTTAAATTTTTTCGTTGTCTAATCCTAATTGAGTTAAGGTTCATGGTATATCAAAATCTTATATTGATATTAATACAAATCATCGATTAATATGTGTTGAACTCACTACCTAAAACTATTTCATGTTACATTTAATTGTTTTAACTAGAGATTTTGTTTCATCCATTTATCATTACTCATTCAAAAACTTGAATTTGAATTAAGTAAGCAAAAACTACGATCCTATATATTTCGAGTCAACAAATTTAGTTTTGATCATCATTCATTTCCAAACAAAAATAACATATGACCAAATTAGTTTTATCATATAAGATATGATTAATCTTGTATTTATATATTATATGAAGCACGTGTATTTACTCTAAACTCGACTATAATGTGTTAGGTCAAAGAATAACATTGCACACTAGTACAATTATATGATAAATCGTTATATTATAATAGGAACTCACCAAATTCTGGTGGAGAAGATGGCTACGTTTTTTTATTATTAGACATGTTAAAATTTAATATTTATGTCATAATAATTAAAACACAATAATATAATACACACAATATTATATTATAACAACATGCATCACAATTTAGATTATTCCTACATTAACTACAGAAGTTACAGTCTTTTAAAAGATAACTAAACTAAACACAGAAGAGCAACACGTTTAAGTAGCTAGTCACATATCTAAAAATACACCCAAAAGTTATAGATAACAGCTTCACCTTTTACCCCTCAACTCTTCACTATTTTGCATAATTCTTTTTAACAATAATAGGTTTAACAAGTTCTTCCATTCCAACAGGAAAGGGATCTGGTGTCACTGGTTTTTCTTTGTTAGTCTCACTTGTTGAGCGTTCTGCTATTTTCTCATTTCAACTATGGCAGTATTAAAAGGTTTAAGATATTGCCTAACTCAAAATAAATGTCACACTACAAGTATATTCTGGTTTACTTATTTACCAAAAACCCTTGCACCCTTAAGTGTGTCATTCTTAACTTGCTCAAAATCTCCCAAGCTTGTATTAACGTTGGAAACATCAATATTAAACACCAATCATCTATATCTTGCTCTTAATCTTGCTTTAATTCTATCTGCCCAAAGTTTCCTAAGGTCTTTAACTAGAACACCTTTAATGCACATTGTTAGTGTCAATCAATAGATGTCTATCTATGGTTCCTTGTCTTGGCCATGCTACAAGATCAAAATATAAAAGATAACAATAATCGGACCCAAATAAAAATATATTAAAAAAATAAAAATAACAATCATTAGACCCAAATGATACCAAAACCCTGACTTTGTTGTGCTTGTGCTCCTCAACGCCTTGCGCCCTTAACTATCGTCGCTTTCAAAACCCTAGAGTTTCGTTTGGTTGCAAGTTAATTCGTAATCCCAATCGGTTTTAGGTTATTCCTCGTATTACTCTTCGCAACACAAACACAACCCGCATGTGCTGCAACAAATATCTCAACAGCCCTCGTCCCGGATAAACCTATTCGCGCATCCAAACAAATCCTAAACATTCGCCGCTTCAGCCTAGGCGTCATTGTCCCCGTTGTTTGTTTCTCAAGAAATTTACAGATTCTCTCCTCCCCTACGTTTATAATCCTTCCTATTTCGGAAGGACTCATTAATTAGTATTCTAATTTTCCAAAGAAGAAGAAGAAGCCTCCTATCTTCTCGGGGAAACTTTGTCTCTAACTATGGCTAGTAGAAAGCTTGTTCGGGACTTGCTTCTCTCTGGTAAGCGGCCTCTGTTTCGTCAGCTACCTCATCGACAGGTTGGTTTATATTTAAAGCTTTTGTCTTTTTTTTATTTGCTAGTTTATGGTGAAAAATTATAGTTTTTTACTGGGGTGGAATTTGGTGGGGATAGGGTTCGCATACGACGCTGAAGCTGCCTTCTATAAATGGTTATTTGAGTAGCCGTCAATTCAGTGTGTTTAATGAGTTTTCAAAGAAAATTAAAGGCGAAGCTGAAAGGTATGTCATTTCATTGGTTGGTTGTTTATTTTGGTAAAATATGAGATTGTTGGTAATGGTATGTTTGTGGCCGCCAAAAGCTAGGAACTTTCAACTTTGTTTATGATTTTGTTGGGTGTAAAATGGTGTTCTGTATTACTTTTTTCTACATTTGATTTCAAATTTTGATATCATATAACTCAACTTGTTTTGGTTCGCTGTTGATGATACAGTGTGAGACGCAAACGCCGGATGGAATTTTTAAGCTTAGACTGCTCAACCTTTTTTTTTCTGTTTTTTGGGAATTGAGGAAATAATAATTTAGAAAACTTAAATTACTACGGCTTTTAAAGTTTTGAGCTTGTCATGAATTTTAACCGTCTCTAGGTATTGTCTGTATTTGGATGGATGGATCCCTAGCTTTGTGCTGAGCTTCCCTTTTTTTTTAATTCTCTGTAAAACATTGAGAACTAAATTTTAATGTCTACGGAGTATGAATTGGAGGCCGCTTTTAATTTATTTGATTTTATTTTTTTCTTCTACAGGGTTTGCAGTTTTTAGGGATTTATTTATCTTTTGTTTTGTTTTGCATGAGTGGTTATTTGCATATGATTGGTTGCAGGAACTCTGAGTATAAACAGTCAGTGAAGGAGCTGAAGGAGAAAGTAGAGGAGCTAAAAGGGGTAAAAGACGACCTTAAAGAAAGGTAACGTTGTATATAGTTCCTCATTGCATAGTGTCTGTAGTTTCGTTAGTTAATAGGCTGAGACATACTTTTGTATGTCAAGGGTGTGCCTGAGATGGTGAAATGGCGAATGCAGAACAAAGCAGACAACTGAGCAGCTTTACAAGCACGTGGATGGTATCTGGACGGAAACTGAATCTACAGTAAAAGAGGTTTAATTATATACTTGTACATTTATGGCATATAAATGTGGTTCCTCCATATTCTGCCCTTGGATATGCAATCCATGGGAAAGGATGCTGGATTCCACACTGATCCTGTACCTTGGATTGAATTTGGTGTAACATTTATGAACTTTTGCTTTCATGTCCATGAGTTTGATCTCGGACTGGGGATTGAGCTGAACTGGTGTTTAAATGTTGAAGGGCAGGAGACTCAAACCAAAGGGTAAACTTAATGATACTAGTAAATAGGGCTAAGCTGATCTCTTTTGGCCATATTAGAGTCCTCAATTTTATTGTTGCATCATATTTTTAGCTAACATGGCAAGTTTATGATTTAGGAAACCGAATTGTATTCCCTACTCTATGCTTAGGCATCATGCTTGCATAGTTTTGGGTTTATCAGAGATTTAGAGTGATCAATAGTGTGATTGATGAAGAATAGATCTTATGAGAAGTTAATTGAGCTGTGTTAAATAAGAAAGTTTTTGAGTGGTACAATTTGGTGTCACCTTTCTTTTCACTCTCCTTGAACACACGAATGGACATATGTACCTTGGTCAATTTTTGATGCTTTGCACACAATAACATTTTTTCTTTTGGGTAATCACCTTCCTTGTGCTGTTCCTGCTTTCATGGTAGCTGGTATACAAGGTTCTGCCCAATGTAGTTTTTGTCTTGATTTAACTGGAGTTTTCTTGGTTTTGTAATGAAAATGCATTGTGTTTCAATTGCATTTTTGCATTGTCCTGAAAGAAAAGTTATATTTCAGGTTTTGTAGGGGAAGGTTCTTTCACATAAGAAGTGTTAGGTGTTGCTTTTTCTGACAGCCTTTATTTAATATCAAAAGAAATAGAATTGATGGCAGTCAAATATTTTGTTTTTAGGTGTCTGCCAACATGAAAGAGAAGATTTCAGCTGCCACAGAGGAGGTCTGCTTTCTATTTAGATTGACAGTTGGCCAGTAATGGCTATAAGTATCTTGATCTGATGACTGTTTATTATTTGCTTATTGTTGTGCGACTTAGGTCAGGGAGACTTTCAGGGTTGGATCCACTGACACTTCGGCAAAACACAGTGATGATGTGAAAGATGGGTTCAAGGAATCATCTGGGGAAGAAAAGCACAAGCAGACTGGGTCTAGTGATACTTCAGAAACATTTCATGGAAAATTTAAGTCTGGAGTCGCTTCCCCCAGATTTACTGCTGCCTTTCAAAAATTGAGGGAAGCAAAAGTGGTTGATTTGGCGAAGAAGGGTTATGACATTGTAAAGGATGAATTAAGTGGTAGTCCAAGTAAGAGAAAGCATCTGGAATATACTCCTCCCCCCTCCTGGACAGGCGAAAGAAGTACAAGAACTGATCTAGTTGTTACACCCTCAAAGCAGTCCCTGTGGAGTAAATTCAAAGAGAAGGTATATATATTCTCTGTGCTACATAATATCTCTAGCTGTTTTATCCATTTCTTACACATAATGCCACTTTTCTGAAATTAATTTTATCCCTTTTACCCAGATGCAAGATTATCCTGTATTTAAGCGCATTAGTGGAATTAGCGAACCTGTTGTGAATAAGAGCCAAGAGGTATGTTCCAATTGACTATTTTAACTTCAATCTGTCCAGTGTTGTCCGAGGGTGCTCATTTTATTGGCATTAAATGTCAGACGCAATTTATCAGGTTATTTGGTCTATTATTGAAGTCATGGATGCCAGTGTTTCCTCTGCCTTTTGTCCTTTTATTCTGCATTTCTGTTCTATAGTTCTTCAGTTTGGTCTTTTCTCAAAGCTGAAGTTACTTTCCCAGTATTGTTCAGTTGTACTATCTATGGATATTGTTCGTGTCAATATCACTGCTTTACTTGCATTTAATTTGCTTCACAAATTGCTATGTTTTACCATCAAACAAATTTCTTTTGGAATTTCAATGCAATCTCAAATTATTTGCATAGCCATCCCACATCTAAAACATTAAAGCTCTTTTCAATACTATATTCTTTTCCATTACACTTTACTTCTTGGCAACTAGAGTTCTTCAATTGCATGCGTGAACAACATGAATTCTGTTTAGTTGTTTATTATTTATCATTGATTGGTATTATCTTGTAATTATTAATTATGCTTGCCTGGATTAAATGTTACACAATGAGGATACTTAGATTAGATGGTGGCTAATTTGTTTTTATGAATTGGGATTTCAGATTGCAGAGGACATGCGAGAAAGATGGGAAACCAGTGACAACCCCATTGTTCACAAAATTCAGGAGTATGTTTTGCATATCTTTTTTTCTGGTTCTACTTATGATTTATAGAATTGTTTAGGGTTTAAGATGAATATTGCATATTTAAGTGTTCTGTCTTTGGCAGCATCAATGAGAGCATCTTTCAGGAGACAGATGCTGCAGCATCAATCAAGGAAATACGGCGTCGTGATCCGTATGATTATTTCTCCTTTGATATTTGTTTCTAGATTTTATGTTCCAGAGTTTTAACAGCCTTTTCATTTTTCATTTTGTATTTGTATGATCTAGATCATTCTCCTTACCAGATTTTGTGGCAGAAGTTCAAGAAGCAATTAGACCAGTACTTAATGCCTACATGAAGGTGAGTTTGAGCTTCTTTAGAAACGATGGAATGTTGTTGCACTTATGTTGTAGTTATTATTTTCAGAGTTCTTTTTCACTAGTGCTGTGTATGCTGGAGGTACATTTCTTAACAAAATTCTATGACAGGGAGATGTTGATACTTTAAAAATGTATTGTAGCCCTGAAGTGATTGAACGATGTAAAGCAGAACATACAGCTTATCAGAGTTATGGAATATTTTTTGATAACAGGGTAAAGGAATTTTTGAAGTTCTATCCTCTTTTTTTTCCTCAATTATAGTTGTGATCATGTAAAGTGAAGTTAGTAATCTTTGCCATTCTTATTTTTATCAATCTTGGTACTTCGAAACCTGTAGAAGCCAAGTGACGTAGATTTGATATGCAAAATGATAAGCTGATTGGCAACCGCTGCTGAAATGAGTTGCTATTTTGTACCTACCATCTCAATAAAATATCATTTCAGGCCATTAATGTGCTAATATGATGGTTCAACAGACCACATTTGAGTAGTTAAAGAGTATGATAAGGTTAGACAAGAGGTGGTCCAGATCTATTACACGATGTTGAAAGAGAAATCAGCTTGTTGCGATATTTTATTAAACTACTGATCTTGGTGGAAACTAGCTTTTGCGGAATAATATTCTACTGATGATTTCACTGAAACCTTTTTGGTGCAGATTCTGCATGTTTCCGAGGTGGAAGTAAGAGAGACTAAAATGATGGGAGCTTCTCCAATAATCATTGTAGCGGTATGCGAATACTTTTTTATCCCTTGGAAACTAGATTGAATGCATCTGATAATTTCTTAGTCTGATAAAAGCTGATACTGTTGGCCATTTTCCTGGAGTTGTTACAGTTCCAAACACAGCAGATCTATTGCGTACGCGATAAACTTGGTGCAATAACCGAAGGTGGAAAGGTAAAGAATAAATTGTTTTTCTTCTTGGATATGCACATTCACTCCATCACATCAGGCTAATTGAAAGATGCAATAGTTTTCAGTGGAGTTTATCGACTTTTATTATGTTTTTGTGAATTTCATTTCTCAGGATACAATACACACTGTATACTATGCCTGGGCTATGCAGCAAGTGGATGCTGAAGAACTTGGAGAAGGTGCTCTGTACCCGATATGGAAGTTGAGAGAAATGCAACAACTCGGTGTCCAAGCCCTTATCTAGTTTCTCAAATTCCATCTTGTTGACGGTGCTTGTAAGATCGATTTTCATTTTTCTCATTTACCTGCACCATTTTGTCTAAACTTTTCTGGGTTTTTATCATTTCACTGCCGTGGAAATTTTCATTGTTAGGAAAAATTTTACATAATAAAAAATTCGGGAAGCATGGAAATTCATATTTTTGTACCATATTCCGTTGAGCAATACGTATTTACATTTGTATTTCTTGAAAAGCTAGTAATATATGTCTCCTTCATTTGCAATGTGAGACTGTTACTCATTTCAATCTGGGATTTGGCTACAACGTGTACTTGTATTGTTGAACTTTTTTTTTAAAAAAAAAGAAGAAATCACAAAATTTGAAATAAGTATTATTTGTTCAAGTTCAAAATTTTGATATAAAAATTAAAATAGTATAAAAAAATTAAAATAATTAATATAAAATTTAAAATTATGAATATAAAAGTAGAAAAAAATAACGGATTGCAACAGCACTTTTAAAACAGAAAAGCTATTGCCATTTTGACAATTTCGAGCGTCTAGTTTTGAAACATTAGTTGGATTTGCCAGATGAACAAAAAGAGAAAGATGATGAAAAGCCAAGCCTGCCTTGAAAATTAATTCCATGCGGGTTCAGGGACTAGGTCGGGCCGGGCTCTGCGTTGGGCTTGGACACGGTCAGTCTGCAGGCCAGAATAAAAAATTTCCAAAAACAAATTAAAAATCAACATGATTTTTTTGTTTTTCTTTTTTCCCGAATGCCCGAAATTGAAACTGAATTTTGAACAGAGATTTGCAAAGAGGCGGAGCCGTAGAGTGCAGAGCTCGTGCAAGCTGCGGGCCGAAGGTAGACAAGCGATGGAGATTCAGAACGGTAAGAGAAAAAAACAAAAGTAAAAAAGATCAAAACTGATGAATAAATTACTGATAGAGAAGAGTTTCATTCTGCATTTTACATTTAACTTGAGTGAGTTTCATTCTCTCTTGAATCTTCTGCAACTTCTCTCTTTCCTGATTTTTTCCTAATTTCGCTGAAAGTCACAATTCACAAACCCTAATTTTGTTGATTCAGTGCAAAATACTGCTTGTCTGTTGGCATTATTGGTACAGGTTGTTGTCAAGCTCCCGTTATGATGGTTACGCATCCTTGATCCAAAACTCAAGCTGCCAATCTAACTTCTTTTTGTCTTTACCTGTCAGATATGATATAAAAAATCTCATTGCTAATTTGATATCATAGCTTACAGCTTGTAATGAGTGATTTTAAGGCATTACATTGATCTGGGGTCATTTAATTGGGTTCATTGGTACTGTAGAGTACGGAGAGTGGAAGTGGACATTTAAAACAACATGACAAAATGAATGCAAATAAGTGCTCCCCCCTGAAGCTCGTATTCAATTTTCACTTGCACCAAATAATACTTTGGAGGATAACACTATCACATGTTTTAGTATTGTTATTGGATTATATATATATATATATATTTTTAATAACAACACGTACAAAATATATCAAACACACACATTACATATATCTTAAAATTGATACAAATTTATATATATTTTTAAAAAAATTTATATATGAATATTGATAGATAGTTCACAAATGATTAAATTAATAGCATTCAGTTTAATATTTAATGATTATATTTTAAATATTTTATTAATTTATATTTGATCTAATTTAATTAAATATATTAATAAAGTTACGTATGCAATCTAAAGAAAACTGCTTTACTTGAATAGGTTTAAGCAACCAGCAGCACTAAACGCATAGCGCGTTTACCATCACTAAGTTTGGGTGGATCATACTTAGAGACTATTTTAAGTTTATTTTTATATTTTTTAATATAAAATTTAAAATAAAAAATTTAGAATACAAATAATAAAAAAATTAATATAAGAGTTGAAAAAATTAAACGTATAATGTATCATAGCCAAAGCAATGAAATGTATAATAATAGAAGTTTTTTCGTGTTAATAAATTATTAAAATTAATATTATTTTTTTATAAAAATTATTAATTTTGATACGATATCAAATAAAAATATATTACTAAGATATGTTTTGAACACTCATATTTTAATAATATTTTTTATGAAAAAAAAATTCAATTTAAATTATCATTAAAGATAATTTAACATAAATAAATAAAGAATTTGAATTGTGTTGACTCGAAGTTACCAAGTATTATTGTAACATAACCTTTTAAAAAACTTTTAACACAGTGTATCCTGTCATTTATGTATTGTTAAGTTTTATTCTTTGAATGATATCTTCATTTATTGACTATCAATAATTAAGGCATATTTATTCATGTAAAGAACTTAAAAATAATAATAATAATAATAAACTTAATCTTAGTAAAATATAAAAATTTTACCATGAATAACGAATCCGTATACATGAGTAGAAGTTTTATAAAATTTTTTTGCACGCATTTTTTAAAATTATTTAATTAAAATCTTATCTTCCTTCGGTTTCTTCTTTTTATTATTTTTTTTAATTTTTTTTTATTTTCACGAAGAACGTAGGGAGACAGACGGGGAGCAGATTCGATGGTGTACAACAGGAAATTAGGGGAAGCAAAAATTGAACTATATATATATATATGCCACCGACATCAAGTGATCCGTTTAACCAGGGTCGTCGTGGTCAATGGATCATTCATTAAATTAATATCATTCAAAAATTTTGGATTGGATTTGCTTTGATTGCTTTGTACTTGTGAGCTCATAATGCCATCAAATTTAGTTTGAACAATCAAGGTGGAGGCTGATAACAACGTCATTTCACATTCAAACAGTAAAAGCTCTGATGCGCCTGGCTACAGTTGGGTTTCGTCTATTCGGTTGTTTGCTTTTAAACGCTTTGAATTGTCAATAACGGGCGGACATAGGACATTCAAAAAAAATTTCAAAAAAAAGTTGTGCACGTCAACATTCAACTCACCAATCGTCTTTGTCTTGCTAGGGCAGATTTCCCCCTCTCAATTCTTGATCGTAGGGAAAAATGGTCCAAATATTTACGTCAATCAGTAATAATCACGTCATGTCAGGAATATTACACACACACAGAGACACGCGCACGCCTCACATAAATATAAGTCCGTCCTGACCAAAGCTTAAAATGCATATACATTCATAGTAGAAGAAAAATACAGTCACTGCATCCCACAATAGTCGAAAAAAAGATCATGTGATAATAATGGAAGTGACAGGACTCCTCTCTTTAAAGGGCTTATTAATATATTTTCTTAAAAAGCATAGAGAAATTGCACCATCAGTAGCACCTCAGAAGCTACTGTATTTCAACTGCCCTAATCGACAGCCTCGAAGCTCTGCAATTCAGAGATAGGCCCGCCCATCGATAATTTTGAGGCACATTACATTTAAGCTTAGTGCAGGAAATCCCTCATTGGATCATCATGATGTACTTTCTTCATCCTGTATGCCTCCATGTCCTCGGCAGTAACCTGTAGTTTATCAACAAAATGTTAAGAAAACCGACAACAGTTGCCGTCTGGTGATACTCCAGCTCGACTACGAGTGAAAATGGCCATACCTCATCATTCCATTTAACATTGTATTTGCGTTTTCTTTCATCTTTCTCCTCTCTCTTCCTCTGATCCTCCTGTCCAATCACCAGAGAGCATTTCAGTAACACTATCAATCCAATAACAAACATCTGGGCACAAAAAAACTTTTTCAATATTTCCAAATGCAGAATGGAAAATAAGACTCCTGGCACTTGCCCTAACTTAAGTCAACATTAAGATGGCATCTAGTTGAATTTAAACCAGAAATATCTTGCTTATAAGATCCAAACTTCTATTACTTACTCCACAAAAGAGAATCACTGCTAAGTCACACTCTTCTTTTAAAATAGTCCAGCCATGATTTATATATCAAAAGTTGTCACACGTAATATTAACAAGAAAATCAGGAAAACTCTACTCAGCATCACGCTAGCAAAAAGAAATAATGGTAGAAAATAACTTGATAAAGTTTGGACCCCATATTTACCTTCTTAAGTGCTTCAGTCAGGAGTTTCTCGTCCAAAACCAAATTGTCTGGAACATCAGTTCCCCAAGTAGCAAGCCTTTTTTCTTCCATTGGTGAATCAGTCTCTGCTATAGTTCACCAAAGAATTACAAGATCAATATCAAGAAACTAAAGTGAAAAAATAAAAATAGTAGATAAATCAAGAACAAAATACAAGTAATTTAATGACACTAACTACTTGAAAATCATTTTGAACATTAGCAAACCAACAAAAGAATTCATTAAGATGAGCTTGTGGCTAGCATTAACCAATTAGGTTACCAATTCTCTCAAAAATACAAAAAAGTATTAAAAAAAAAGGAAAAGAAAATCATGAGTAAACTAGCATATTGACCTTCAGTGGCCTCTTTACGAGCAATATTAGCTTTCATCAGATCTGTTGCAGCCTCTGCAGCCTCAATTCCAGCAGCACCCGTGCAGTAGCTATTCCTTATCACCTGCTTGCAGCACTTATAACCCCACTGATGATCCTTCCACCATGAACCCCAAACACTAGTGTGATTATTTATATATACATCTTCTTCATACTTGCTCCTAGGAAGTGCCATCTCCTGTGAATTAAATAAGATGGACTAATTAGATCCCTCGTCAGAAGTGTTCAAGCAAGATAGAAAAGCGCTATTTTAAAGCTCTTCTGTGATGTTTCTAATAGAGATTATTAAATTAGCCAAAACACAATTACTAGACCAATTAAAATCCTTCTGAAGAAAATTAGTCATGTCTCTACACAGAAATAGCACAAAGCTTTGTTGAACTACTAACACAAGAGACTAATTTCATGTGCTTCCAAAAAATCCACTTGCACATACATAATGCTCAAAGCTTGGTTACGATTCATGGTAACTTCAATAAAAAGAACAAGGAGGCCCTGGTTAAGGTGGACAAAAACAAAACTGAATCCTCCCACACACGGGTCATAAAAAACTGCCAGTCATTTTTTTTTATATAAACATCATCAACTCATGCAGAAAACTTCCTGTCGTGCTAGGGCCACGCTTTTCTGCAACACCTAAAATTATTGAGGTCCATTCTTTATTGGGTTATTTGTAACCCTGCCCTTCAGTCCAGATACCCAAAAAGCAAAAAACCTTTCTGTATGGATCCAACCAAAATAAAAAATGAATAAATATATTGGCTCAAAGCTTATAACCCAACCCACTTATCAGGTGCACATGCGCCAAGTAGTATATCAGTGTGCACATGATTTGTGCAAAAAGTACTATGAATTTACAAAGAAACGAGTGAAAGTGAAAATTAAAAGACAAAATACACCACAAAACAAAATGTCATTATTAGGCTCAACCAAAGACCATTTACTGTGGCATATAAATGGAAACGTTATAAAAATTTTACCTGTCCCTTAATTATCCTGCCAGCACGATCATATTCAACTTCTCTTTCACTTTGTCCCAAAAGAAGCTCTCTTGGAATTTCTTCTTCAGCGGCTGCATTACCATACTTCTCCATAATCATATCCTTTGTTCGGGACTTCAATTTTTCCTTTATGACCTTATAATTTTTATAAAGCAGCTCCGCTTGAGAAGGAGCAGCCTGCATGTGAATATCTTGTCCCTTATCAAATGCTTCCCATGCATGGATGTTGAGATCCTTGAACTCTAGAGCTTGACCACTATTTCTATATTGGTTGTCTCCCTGTTGGACAACATTAGTGATGCAATCAATGCATAATATAACTTGCAACTGAATTTAACAATTCAGTAATTTGAGTCATTCAATAACTTGAATCTGTACGGACACTTACTCCATAGAACTTTTCATTTGGATCTGCATCTGGAAGGGGATCCTCACGCATGGATCGAGTTTTGGGATCATAGTGAGCAGAATTAACATCAAGATTCAAAAGATACTTAGCAGTATCCTCCCGAATACGCAGATTCCTGAGAGAAGGGATAATTTAGTTACTATTATCTCTACCACATTAAAAGTATCTGGGAAATGATACTAAAGTCATAATATAAAAGTCCATCAAACAGTAGCACAGGGAACCATTTCAGCAAGTATGCATTTCAAAAAGTGCACACATGCTTTTCCACTAATTTTTTCAGGAAACAAAACAAGAATTCATTATTGGAGGACACTCACCTTACAGTCCCTGTGCTCCCACCACCTGTTGTACGCACACGCTTTTCAACTTTTGCGAAATCCATTTGCTTGCTTTCATCAACTTTGGCTTCATCTATTCGCAGATCATCATCTTCATCTTCCCCATCACTGTCCTCACCCTCACGATTATTGTTATTATTCTTCTCCTCTAATTTCTTAAGTTGCTGCTCCTTATTGTATTTCCTTCGAGCTTCGTCCCGAGCTTCATATCTCTCAACTATAAGGGCATAGCTTGATGTATCATAACCATTCCATCGGTCTCGCTTTCCATCATAATCAAGCTCAAAGGACTCAATTTTTTCATCAGGTGCAATGCTTTTGTTTGTCCACTTCGCTCCCAATTTCCGAGGTCTTTCCATGCATGACTTTGCATCATGTGTCATGGCTCCACAGCTACAAAAACCATAAAACCACACATTATAACATAAGTCCTCAAGTAAAAAATGAAGAAAGAAATGAGAACATTGGTTTCCATAAATAATACTATAACGATACTCAAACCCTTGAAGGAAAAAAGAATAATTTCTTATATGTTTTCATAGAGTAACCATGAATTAGCCAGGCCAAAAATCAAGATGTTTTTGCATTTCAAAACTTAAAAATTGATTGACCTAATATCAGGCTCAGCCTCCCTTAAATTCCAAGAATATGCATTGAGTGACCAAAGAATAGCAGGGCCAAAACACAAGAAAATTTAAGCACCACAAAGCTTACTACTGTTTGAGTTAATATAAGGTTCAGCCTCCCTTAAATCCCAGGAAATGATAATCTTATTCAGTTATAAAGAAAGAGTTTTGACCTTCAAGATAAGCAATGATTAGGATTTTTAATTTATCACAATTGGATTGATGCAGAAAGTTAACATTCTTGAATTGACAAATAGCTCAGTTCTAATTTCTTCCATAAAATATTTCTGCCCTCTAGGAAGCTGGATGAATGAATGGAGTGAGTGAGAAAGATTCTATTACTTACTTCACACATGCACCCTTGCGATATTTATCAGCATGGAATACTTTGGCACCTCTGTCATACCATGATTTAGTGTAGTTTGGATCCGACTTCCACTTCCTTTGATGTTTTAAACTCTAATAAGCCAGAAAAGAACTGATTAAGTAAATAGCCTTCTCATTACATAACACCAGGGTCTAAACTATGCAAAAGGCAGTATGTAACTTACAGGTTTCTCAGAATTGAGATACCATGGTGCAGATGACATATACTGTGGAATATGAGGATTGATTTCTTTTCCATCCTCATCAACCTCAGCTGGCGCAAGGCCAGCTTTACGTGCTTCTTCTAATTCAATCTGCTTCCTATGATCCTCCCTTGATTTGAAAGCCACTGCAACCCGGCCCATAAGTTAGATCATCCAATAAGTACGTAAAGAAAGCAAGAAATTGAAAACAACGCAGGTATTTCCTTAGAACACTATTGACTATAAAACAATCAATTAACTATCATAAAATGTTCTCGGAGGTAGACACACACGTTCTTCAAATCAAACAAACTACTTTTGTTTCTTGTGCCTCTATACGATAGATCATACAAATCGAAAGGCAAATTGATGAAAATTATAATTTGTTCGAAAAATACAGAAACACAAATTCAATAACAAAATGGTAAGTTTCATCTCCGACACAAACAAAAAACCAAAATTTGACCAATACTTTGTAAAAGAAATAAAACGCTAAAGCAAAAATTAAATCAAAGAAAGAAATAGATGGTGAAGAACTCTTACCTGATGCAGTTGCCATGTCTGGCCCGAGTTGATGCTAAACAAGAGCTCTACGATTCCAAGATTTAACCGCTTCTGCGATGAAGAATTCTAAACCGAAGCAAAGGAACCCTAAAAATTTGCCAAAGAGGGGCAAAGAAAAGAGGAATGGATATTTAAGCGGTGTGAGTTTCCATCGTTATCCTTCGTCGGGCGGTCAAGTACCCTTGGTCTTTTTATTTTTTATTTTTTAATTAAAAGACAAAAATCTGTTCTCATGACAGCCAAACGACCGCGTTCTTACTCATCTCCGGGTGAGGTGTTAAATGGGCCGATCGCAATTAAAGTAGCCCGTTTGAGTTAGGCCCACTTTAACTCACTTGACAGGCCAGGCTCTGAAAGAATAACAAAACATGGCCTATTACATGTATGATAATACGCGTATATTTGGGACTCTTAGATTGGGTTAAACGGGTCTGATGGGTCAATATCAAATTGGGTCACCTTTCAAGGAAAAGTTACAAGTTGTTCCTTCACCCAACGAGTGTAAATGTTTTGTGGATGAGTATGGGCGCATTTTGAAAAAGTTGAATATACACATTGACTTGTGAGATTGAAAAGTACTCTTCATGGCATGTACACTTTAGTCAATTTTAGTTCATTCAAATTTATTTTATTAAAAATAAAAAATTATGATAATTAGCGAGTTTGATTCGATATAAAATGATATAGTTAGTAATAATTTATAACATTTATTTATACAAATTTATGGTTTTCCACAATAGACTAATTTATAACATATAGATTAATTATGGGAGTCATTATGTCATCCTTGATTTGCTTATAATTTTATATTATGTTACTTTTTATTTTAAAAAATAACTTATGTTTAAAATGAAATGAATTAAAGTGTGTGTGATTTGATAAAATAATAAATACTTTTTAAAATATCGACATACGCGCACGCGCGCGGCGCGCGTATATATATATATATATATATATATATATATATATGTGTGTGTTAAATAGATTATACAATTATTAACTAATTTAACTTGTTTAATATGTATTAGAAATATTTTAATTTTAAATTTATTTTATTAATTAGACCGGTCATATTTGTGTCAATGTAAAATATTATTATATTTTTATTTTTGAGGTGATGGATGGAATATTATTATATTTTTAAATCCTTAGTTTATAATAAATTCACGTTTTCATTACTTGCAAGCTTCATTTTTCGTGAAAAAAAGGGGGTTTCAAGCATGTATACACTGTAGTCATCATAAGATTTCAAAATGCCCCTCATTTTCCGAGACAATATTGAGGGGACAACCGTGGATGTTGATGTCATTAGGCATTGTAATACTAAGCAAAGTATATTTTTATTTAGGCATGCAGATTCAATTTAAAACGTGCTTAACTCTTTTTGCAAACCTGTTTCGTTTCGTTTGGACCACGGAATGCATGACCCACGTGAAAATTTTAATCGTTTGCTACATTAGATGCATAGACAAGCTGTACCTATCCCAACCATTTTAATTGTCTTTCCAGGCTTGACATTTCCTCCAGGATCGCAATCAAGATTTTCTTTCTTTTAATAATCTGAAAATGATGGCTTTAGATGAGATGGAATCCATGCTTATCAGATTTTCCCCAAGCCATCGAAAGTGGAGTAGGGCAGGGGCAGCCATTAAAATAAAGACAGCGAGTTTATCATAGTATTATTTAATGTATGTACACACACATAGATGATATTTTCCAGCTGCTCTCTCGATGGTATTGATTTCCCTAATTTAAATGGGATTTATGCTTTTTTTTTCACATTCAATCAGATCAATCAATCCAAAGTTGATCATAATGTTTGCATTGTTTATATGAAATCAAATTTTTATGGTTACAGATTTTGCCCATATCACAGTATTGCAGGAAACTGAGCAAATAATTAATTTCCATTTCCCAGAAAAAAA
This sequence comes from Xylocarpus granatum, assembly GCA_019650275.1. Lineage (NCBI taxonomy): Eukaryota > Viridiplantae > Streptophyta > Magnoliopsida > Sapindales > Meliaceae > Xylocarpus > Xylocarpus granatum. The sequence goes on along the minus strand of BNST01001733.1, from coordinate 721,644 downwards.
ATAAATAAAGAAAAATTACAGCTCAAATCTCTGGAATTTCTGTTGATTCCCCACCTGCTCTGGTGAATAGATTATACCAAAAGTCCATGCTTTCATATAAATTAGAACTAAAAGCATCAACTGAGGTTGATGAAGGCTCCATTTTAGCTAGTGGGTCGGCGCCGACTACCGAGAAATCATTCTCAATGCTTGAATTATCGGCAGACAATACTTCTGACCAAAAGTTATCATCAATTTCGGCCAAGTTTTCTGATGATGTCTCCATTTTCATGTACGTGTTAACAGTTTTAATATTTCTGCTGTTGTTATCAGCCGATGAGGTCATGATGGAGGCGGACGACATGTCGCTTGAAGACTCTTGTGGTTGTGGGGAGAGTACTGGCCTGTATAATTGATCTGTGCTGCCTGATGATCTCATCGTCGGCACATGATTCACGGGCGTGATCTCTTCTATTTCTTGTTCTTCTTGTTGTTTTATGGAGTGATGATGATGATGATTTTGTTTGATTAGTCGCTTTTTCAAGTGGGTGTGCCAAACATTTTTTATTTCATTGTCTGTCCGTCCCGGTAATCTTGCTGCGATTGCTGACCATCTGATCCAAAAACAAATCATAAGAGCTACTTTAGGGTTTGCATTAGATTGCATATGATATGTTATACTCTTTTTTTTTAATTTTAAGTGACTGAAAAAGCTTCTTGTTTACTGTCAGATATGGAAGATTTTATGCACCGTTTAGAGTGCTAAACTTGTCTATATATAGCTATGAAAAACGAGATTTATTTTATTTGAAAGTAATATGAACATCGCAGGTTGCTTCAAGGAATCTTCTCAGTTCTTCAATTTCGTAACCCTAGAGACCAACCTAACCCGAGGAAACTTAATTAACATGCATATTTTTATAGTGTTCTCGTTCTTTTTTCTTTTTCTTTCTGTTTTTTTTGTGTGTGTATGTGTGGATTTCAACTAAAATTCCGGAGAAATTTTTAAACTATAACTGATTAATTTGTGTTATCTTGCACACAACCTAGATACCGAAAATCAATATCTGTGAGAAAATTACATACCTATTTCCGAGCATTTCATGTAATTTGATGATGGTGTCTTCTTCTTCTCTGGTAAAATTTCCTCGTTTAATATCTGGCCTCAGGTAATTTGTCCACCGTAGTCTGCAGCTCTTTCCGCACCTTAACAAACCTGATCAGAATTGAGATCAAGCAAATTATTAAAACCCAACACCCAAATGTGTATCTTCTCTTCCTCACACTCACAACATAAATTTAACGACATCACCCCGTGAAGTTCTGACTCAAAACCGAATCCCAAACAACAGTGTAACCTCTCTGAGGAATATATATTTTCCGGGAAAGGGAAATCACAAAAGTCAGAGAAATTGTTGAAAACAGAAGAACATCCCATCTCATGATCGGATTAAATGTGCGTGTATATTACCTGCTTGTTTAGGAAGAGCACGCCAGTTTCCATGTCCATAAATCTTAATGTAATTGATGAGTATCTGATCTTCTTCAGGAGTCCATGGACCTTTCTTCAACCCCATCTTCTCACAGCAAGGAGCTCTCACCATTTTCGACTGAGTCTAGATCTTGAGAGGGAGAGAGAGGAAAAGAAAACTTTGTTGCGTATATATGTGTATTTCTCTCTGTAATGAAAATCGCAATTCATATACGATAGAATGTAAGCAATAAAGGAAGCTAGGCCATCAAGGTTTATATAAGCGAAGACAAGCCCCCATTGGCCAAGGGTGCAAGTGGCGCTCAAAGTCCAAAGCATTGAAATTGTGATTAATTTAAATTACTTAATTAACTTTTGAACTCTGATCTTCAAAAAGGCATAAACAAAATCAATCAACCCCACCTTCACCTCCCCAAGCAAATACAATTAATTAATTCGAGGAAAGAGAAAATTAACTACAATTTGCCCTTCCCACGCTCTTGTGGGGCGCAGCTAAGTGATGTGTAAACACTTTGTCCGTATACGGTCAATCAACACGTGGGATATGCTTAAAATATTGTGTTTAATGCGTGTTAAGGGCATGAATATTTCATTTCATGCGATTTGGATTTAACTGTGACACCAAAATTATGTATTTAGTTGGTCAAAAAATGACCACCATACACTAATTCCTTAACCATATTATGATTAGTAATTAATTCTACAAAAATGTTTTGCTTTCTGTTCTTCACTTCGTTTCTTCCCTCCAATGAAAATGAAGGCATAGCTGGGTAAATTGAGTCAAATTGTCACCCAATGGCATGGCATAGGCAAAAATAATTCAATAGAAATTTGTCTCCATTGCACTTTGCCATGAGAATGATGTAATCCAACTTTTTAAATAAAAATCATTGAATTTGTTTTTTTTTAATAACAATTATTAGTAAGTGTTAAAAGCTCTTGATGTTAAATTTAAAAGATTTAAAAATATTCATAAAAAAATTATTTAATTTCTAGATTTATTAAATATTTACCTGTCGATAAGAGTATTTTTTAGTTAAAAAAATATTGAAAAAAGAGAACTATAAGGTGAATAAAACTTCATTTAATCAATTTTCTATATAGAGAAATTGACAATTATAAATTAAAAAATGTTTAAAAAATTATTAATATTTTCCTAGTGATTTACAAAGAAAATAAATATAGATTTATACTTTTGATAAGAAAAATTGTAAATAAATATATTTGATAGTATGTATGAAATAGTTTAATTAACAAATCTTTAGGGTGGTGTGAACAAAAATTTTAGATTCAAATATTTCTAAGACAAAGTGATTTGATTTGTCTTTGCGAACTAATTTAAAGAAAAATATATTTTAATAAAATTAGATCAAATCAATGAGTTACGCTCAATTTATAAGATTAGATTGTAAACTTAATAAAACTAAATTTCAATAAAATCTTTATATCAAATTAGATTCCCACAATGACAAAATCAAAGATTATAAAATATTTTGAAGGTCCAATTTGAAGTTAATTTGAAGCATGCATGCATGCATACATACATACATACATACGAGGTTATGGTATTATTTGGAATTTAGTGTACATTAACACAAAAAAAAACTCAAGGAAAGGAGGTCAAAGAAAGAGGGCAGTGGAGTATAGACCGAAAGAGGTCCTTGCTAATTTGGTAAGAGGAATGAAAAACACAGCCACAGCTCACAGAAAATAACAAAATTGACGTGTTTGTCAAATTTAAATTATTAATTTATCTGTTATAATTTCAAATTATAATAAAAAATTTGTTGTCTTAATAAGAATTTTAATTAATTTTTAAATTTTGAGTATGCATAATTTTAGTATCTTGATAAAATATAATACGATTTTAGTGAATAAGTGTACGTTACATTCAATATGTCTCCGATAATTTATTTTTGTCTATAAATAAATTTATTTAAGAAAGTACTCATTGTTTTATATTTTGTGAGATTTTTTTAAAATAATAATAATAATAATTTGATTTGTTTATAATTCTGTGACTATAAATTCTTTATTTTTTAAATTATTTTATTGTAAATATAATTTTTATAAATTTTAATCTTTAAAAATAAAATTTTTATTAATCGTAAGACTTTTTCACTATTAAAATTTTTGTAATTATTTATAATAATAATATTGACATAATGGAGTAATTAATGGGGGAGTAAATGTAATAGTAATTGTAAAGATGTGTCGTTTAAGGTAATGTCAAGGTTCGTTCATCCAAACTCACGATGTCAAGAATTAGGTAAAGAGTCGCAAGAAAATGGACAATTAGATGGAAAAGTTAGTCGGATTTCCAATTCCCAAAGTAAAATTATAATTCCAGTTTTGACTGAGTTCGTTGATCTAATACCAAATATATATATATATATATATATATATATATGCATAATTATTGGTATTGGCAGTGAGCGTCGTAGTAAAAGCATTTTTACTTGTTACCCATTTTTGTTATTAATTTAAGCTTAATCTAAGTTAACAGATCTCTTTAAATGAACTGAGACAGACTGTGGTGGCCTATCGAATCCAAACTCTTGACTCTCTATACAAATAAATAAATTAAATGGGATTTGACTGTGCTTTACCTTTGCATTTTTCTGTAGTTTTTGATTTTACTGTCTGAACTATTTTTTATGACGGATTAATTTAAAATTAGGCAGGTTTGAATTGTTATACGACACGTTTGATATGATGTGTTTAAAACTTTCTTCAATTTCAAATATGTGGATCAATCTAAACCCTTTTTGCTTACCGACACTACAAGTAGGGTATGTATGCCTTCCTCCCAAGAAAGAAGTGGATGTTTCTTGTTTAGATTGTTGTTGTATAAAGTGGTACTTTCACTTTAGACATGTGTCTCTTTCTCTCATGTGATAGATTGGATTTGACGTTAAATTTGTACTACTTTTTATCTGTGTCATTGAAAGTACCATCATGTACCCGGGTGCCATTCTCACTCTCGTGTAATTCATGGTGCAACCCTACTTTTGGCACATGGTTTCCATGGATTATTTTGCAATATGAAATGCTAGGAGGATGCATGTGGCTAATCTTTGAAAACCCATTACTTAAAAGGACACCAAAATCTGAAAAGGGTACAAAGGGCCAGCTAAGAAGAAGAAAAGAGAAAGTGCTATGCGTCTTAAATTTGTATTTTAAAATTTTATCCGAAATTATGTGATTTATTAGCATATGTCTTAAATTTGATAATATTTTAAATATTTAACATATTTATATCATGATATTTTGATATACATATATATTATTTAATTATTTTATTATTACATATCTATATATTTAATAAATATAATAATATCATTAAAACTAATATATTTAATTAATTGAATATTATTTTTAAATATTTATTGTTGAGCATTATTATGAATAAAGTAATAGTTGAGACTCGTACGTGTAATGACAGATAACAACATATATATGTTATGATACAAGATATCAAGTTAACATACAAACACAAGTTAGTGAACTAATGTACTGTACCAATTCATTACGAGAACAATACATAAATTATTATACGAGTGTTATAAAGAATTCTCATAATGATAATAATGTATGTGACGCTTCGACTTGAAATCAATACTGTTCTTGATACAAAAAAATAATATATTTTGATATTTTTAAATATTATTTATAACAAAATAATATTGTAAATGAAATAATTAAATATGTTATAATTCGTGTAAAATGATGTATATAATCAAAATAAGATTTATTTCTCTTATATAATAAACGTAATATCTTTAATTTTTTGATTAAGTGACATTTTGAAAATATATAGTCATACTCAAATAAATCAATCTATGATATTAATTTTATTTGATAGAATAAATCTATTAATGATATCAAAGCAAAATATAAAGTTGAATCATGCAAAAATGACACATTCTATATCTCTTGTTTAATCAAAATATTTAAAATAAAAAAAATTAAATTATTTGATAACACTAATGATAGATAAGGTGATATCAAGCCTCTAACATTTTCGTCACTTGGATAGTTATGATATATTATTAGACATCGCTCATTATTTATAATATTAAAATTATATTTTAATATTACCATTAACGTAACAAAAACTTATTGGGTCGTACATTGAAAATATTATACACACACAAACACCTATACACTTAAATGGGTTTAGGATTTGTTGAGTTATTTGAGTATTAATTTTTGACTAAATCTATTATGCAAATATTAAATTAAATTTATTAGTACCTATTTTATTAAATAAATTGGATTTTATAAAAAAATTCAATTAAATAATTTAAGTCAAAATTAACTATCTAAAATAATACTATAAATATGTAATATTTGCATTTTTAAAGGTATACCTAATATTTATTTTTGCGTCCTTACTATTGAGAAGAGGAGAACAAATATAACATTACATACTCAAATTATAAGAGTTAACACTCCAATTAGATTTCTAATCATGAGGATACTATAGAAATGCAAAGACAATTAATTTGTATTCATAGTTTAACAAAATTTATCTAATCAAAGATATGTATGTATTTATAGTATTAAAATATATACATATGATAATACTAAAATATATTGTATGGATCTTGAAAAACAAACAGTTTATTTTGAGTATTTTTCACTACACATATATGTATTGCTTTGCTTACAAATTTTTTTTTGAAATAATATGATATTAAATAATTAGATAGTGAAATACTACTATTTAAAAATTACGAAAATATATTGCCTTCTTGATGAATACCATATTATGTGGGATAAAAAAAATTTTTGAGATGGGTGATTCATTAAAAAAAAATTTGCATACCATATTTTATTCTAAATAATATGACAATACTATAATGAGAGGTGAAATAGTGTTATAAACAATTTTAAAAATTTGTGAATATATAAATCATTCAATTATTGAATGTCACGGAATAAAAAATTAACACACAAATTTAATACTTCTAATATTGCTCACCACATATTAATCAATGAGTAAAATTATGTACTTATCAAACTACAAACAAAATCATTTTTAAACATGTCATAAATTGTATTTTATGAACTTGGAATTTGTGGTGTCTTTTTGTTTATTTTCATTTTATGAATAAGTTTGATGAATACAAATTGTTCCTATTGTTAAAACCTCTAACCTAATGCGGAGAGCATGGTTACTAAGTTTATAAGCACAAGCGTTAACTTATATTAAAGAAATCTTATTTGGAATTACAAAATTATTACAATATTAAATCTCAAAATCAAATAAGTTACAAGTAACCGAATAAATTTTAAATTAATAATCCATTATTAAAAATAATAAAACATCAAACACAAGCTTAATCAGTCATTTGCTGTTGAATTCATCACATGACTTCCAAGTGATATCCCATTGATAGATGTATGATTAAGCTTCAAAATTAAGTTATAGAATAGACAAAATTGGTGATAGCATGCCTTATGTCACTTTTTATTAAAGTAAAATTAATAATATTTTGATCAGCATTGTTCAATTCCTGCTTGCAAACAAAATATTGGGTCGGCAGACTTTTATGCGGCAAGCTTTTTAATTAAACAAATTATTCTCCATCATCATCACAATCACTCAATGAACTTTTCAAATGTTAATGTAATTGAAGGTAATAATATATATTACAACTACCATGCCTAGTTGATATAAAACTACCGGTAGAATTTCTTGAATATTTGGCGTATATTTTAAAGATTTTATAATAATTTTTAACTCAATATTAACAAGAGTAACGTCAACATTTATCTACTTTTAAGACACTAAGTGGGTAAATTTCTACGTTGGAGTCAAAATTTTGAAGTTAGAGCAATGCATAAATGGGTCAAAGTTAATGTATAAACAGTAGAGTCAATGGGGTGTGTGTGGTATGGATAGTAACGTTAAGTGATTGTTACTGCTTGAAAACTAAGTCGACAATTGAAGAAAGAGAAGTGCCTTTGAAGGGTACAAATACAATTGGGACTTGGGTTAGGCAAAGCCATCTATGAACACAGTCTCTGTCTTTGAATATCAATCCAACTTGGTTTTGCCATAAAATTTTGAAAAGTGATGCCAAGGTCAAGCAGCTGAAGCTGAGCTGCCATTTTATTCAAAGATAAGCAGATTTCTTTTATTTTTTTTTCTGGTCTGACAATTAAAGAGACAAACTCTCATGGTTTCGTGCCTGCATTTTCTTCTTTTGTTTGTGAAATTTGTACCTTTCCAATAACAATCATCACTATGTTGAATAGAAATTTTGCCACGTCTAGTCCTGCCCGTGATGTTGCATGTACTAAACACGCATGAATGAAAGACAAATGTAATGATCATAGTTGTTAAATGGCAAAGATTTACACCGATTAGTTGATATTTCATTAAAATAATGAGACGCCATGCTTTACTAATGTGAGGATTCATGCACTAAGGTTTGTTGCTGCTACTTTATAACGGCTGCCAAGTTAACCCCATTTTGGTATTAGAATAATTTTAATCAGATGTTGGAAACTTAAAGCAGTCAAAAGAGGGGACAATTAGCTATATATTATATAGCAAGTGCCATTCCCCAGAGCAGACTTACCTTTCCTTCTCAATCTCTTCCTGCCCACGCAGGGCGGGTTTGAATTAATTAACCATTCATATGATCTCCTCATTAACTATTAAAATTATTTAACTCTCCTGATTTGTTCGTTACAGATCCAACAACACTGATTGAGGCAAGCAATTGTTGCAGTATGAAATCATCTTCTCTGCTTTACTTTCCTCCCCACTTGCTTCATTTTATAATTCTCTTATGCAGTTTATCTGCTTTGGGGAACTGATTGATGGGATCAAGTCAAGGCAAATCTTATCTTGTTAAACAATATGCAAAAGCATTCCCAAGTAATTCCACGTTTGGCTTGAATAGGGGTACCACTAGTTGTCAAGTATTACAAGTTGATCATGAATATTAATTGTCAAACAAAAAGTGAGTGTTTACCGCACGCTTTGACCGAGCTTCCAAGGGCAAGTAGAAGCAAGACAATTACAATCATAACCCACCTAAATCCATCAAATGGAGAACTAATCAATTTGATTAAGGTAGTAAACTCTTGTTGTTGGCTCCAACTTCCTGAGCTTTCACATGGATAAATAGTAACTATGGCACTTCCTTCACATTTGTAAAGTTTCAAGTAACGCTAACAAAGAAAAATTACATATCTTGCTGTTCATTAAGCAAGTAAAAAACTCACTTAAAAAGTCCACGTCCCAAAGAATTGCAATGAAAGCAATCATAACAAATACACATTAAACAAATCTTCTACATTTCATTGTTCATTACCTACCTATTCCAAGTAAATTATGAGTGGATTTGAAAGAAGAAAACAAACACTTACTCCTATCAAAAGCTAAAAATTTCATATCTTCAGTCACAGTCTTTTATCAAATGATTGATTTTTTGCATATAAACGACTTCAGTGAGGTTATTCTCCTGTAAGCACCAACTTCATGCTCTTAAGCACGTTCATTCATGATTGGACTCGAATAGCCAACACAAGGCTCACTAAAGCTCATTAGAGAGGCCTAGATGGTGTTAGTCTCAAACAGCAAATAAACTAAGCAAGTGCAAAAATGTCTGAATGGTAAAACCACCTTAACCTTTTTTTCTACTTATGTTTAAGCACGGAATCTTTGTAACTTCAGGAAGAAATGTATCCTCTGAAACTACAAATACTACCATGCAAAACGGCTTCCTGTTCTGTCAACAAAATGATCAATATGCCACCCATTGGCCTGCTGTCCAGGCAGAAATGGAGCAAACACACTGTACATCTTCTTGTAGGCATTCTGCAAGACAATGATACTGGCATCGTGGAGAGACTTCTCCTTACTTGCTGCACAAGCTGCCGCTAGCCAGCCCCTCAATGCATCTTCACCTGAAGCATTCTGCTCTAATACCATGTCAGTTCATTTGTTTCCACGACCCAAAATAAAAATTTCCTCTGCAAATAATTGTTTCCATTCCTGAAGTTTGGAGGGTTTGTGCAAAGCACTCCCCATCTTTACACTGCTAGCATCTTCAATAAGTTGCCAACAAAAAAGGAGATCTTAATATCTTAGATCAGCAGGACTTGATATTCTCACCGTCTGAGTTAGATCCCAATAAAAGGATTCAGAAAGATGAAAAACTTAGCACCAATGAACACACGGTGTTGGAGATAGAAAACAAACCTTTACAAAATTAGCCACAATCATTACAGTTCTATGTGAATTCAACGTATTGACAGGAACCTAAATCAAACATTGGAACCCGCACACATGAAATAGAACAAAGCTTTGATGACTTCAGTTACATTTCAACGAGACTGACACAAGATGACAAATTATATGTAACTTAAAACAAATTATATGACACAGTCATGGATGACAACTTTTCATCATTTCTTCAGTTGTCCTCTAGACATTGTGAATTTCAATTTTCACATCTGATTAAATACAATAATAAATAAGTCTTGTATGTAAAATAATAAATATGTTGGTAAATCATTGATAACGTTTGAAACGACAAGCCTCATGCTTGTAAGAAAGTCAATACCTGTCCTTGCATAGACGAACAAATTGTCAATGCCAACTGAATCCCTGCTCTTATGCCAAAGACATTAAAAGAGTTCAGATGGCCTCCCCTTTTGCAGATAGGCCACTAAGATTCCCTTTGGCAAAGGAGGAATATATAGGTAATCTAGTTGCTCTTGCCACAACCACTGCCATTCCCTATCAAATCCAAAATGTAAAAATAAAAGTTCAGTATAGAGGTATTGTGACAAATAAATAAACCTGGAGGATAAGAATAAATACAGTTGCCATGAACTTAAAAATGAGAAAAGAAGCAGACAGAAAGATAACAAGCTGCCCAGAAAGTTCCCTTCTCATTTTCATTCGATTTGATGGTGCTAGCCATAAATATCATCATATCAATCACAAAGAATAAAGCTTCTATGAGGAGAAATAAAGATGCAGGTCCTGAAAAGGCCAAATTAATGAAGTGAGTATACCTTGGTGAAATTGCCAAGGCCTGCCATTTCGAGAAAAAGATTTGGACATAAAAGGACAAAGAACTTCCAAGTCAGTGCCAAAGTCATAGAGGGCATCAGCTGCAAGTTGGAAGGCTTTGATTGTTAGACATCACACAGAAGTCATAGATAAAGCCGAGCCAACTACAGGCACATTAAACATACAAACCAAAAATCCTCCAACGTTTTGGCTCCGAACCCATTCTTGCTCCAGATTACTGCATATAAGCTTTCCTACGTGCTGCATCCATCCTTCAATATTTGCTGATCAACAACACGAACAAAACTTCTACAGAAAAAACGCAATTATGACTAGACATCTTCGGTAATCCAAGAAGTGACAACTTACCCAGCTCACAACTGTTGCCTGTGCAGGAGCAGATCGCAAGCCTGTAGCAAATAGCAGTGACTGCAAAAGAGTAAGAATACTAAGAAAAGACCAGCCATATCACAATTAGCTGAAGCATATAGATCATAATTAAAATGCATATAAAATAACACCACATTTGAGCAAATGTAAAAGATTTTCATCGTCAAAATGAAGTCTTAAGAGGGAAAAAGAAAGAAAGAAAGAAACCTATCTCTGAGCACTAGCTATGGTAATGGAATTAAGTACGTTTGGTATCAGACAGACCTGAATGGACAACACAGATAATGCTGCACTTGGGGATGCGCCGCCCGAAATTGCGAGTATCTAAGATATCCCACGTTCACACTGCACAATCACAACACACAAATTAGCCACAACACACAAATTAGATATGAGGGAAAGAATTTATTGCCGAAGGATTCAACTCCCCTATTGATATGCCTCAAGGATCTTCAATAATGAATCAAGATCTAATGGGTATATTTTTTTAGCGTTTTATAGATGAAAAAATGTGCTGGTATATAATATAGTTGTTGGATGTATAGTATAGTTGTTGGATGGATAAAAATTCGTAATTGGAATAAGTTACTAGTTCTGTAGGATTGTTTTAAGAAAACCAAAGATTATGTACGAATTTTGAAGTAAGAATCTGACAGTAATAGGAAAAGTTTATAGGAAAAAATTAGTTAATCATGATTGAGCACATCACCTATAGTACACAGGTCTTGAGTCAGCAACCATCTTCACCTACAAACAAAGAAATGGAAAACAAAAAGATTAAGAGAAAATTGTAAATACCGAAGAGAAAAACTAGTGAAAACTGGGAAGAGAAACCTACGGGGAGGTGGCGTCGGGTTGAAACTGGTAGTGGCGCGAGACTGAGTTGGAGGTTTCAAACCAGTAGACCGGGACTTCTTGTGCTGCGTTGCTGCCTTTATCTGGTTCCTTCTTCCGCATCTTTGTTTTGACTCCAGCCACAGAAAGAGCAACAAATTTAAATAAAATGAAATTAATTTAATTTCTAGTTTTAAACTAAGGAATTTTGGAGTGAGAAGTTTACGAGAATGGAGATCGACGGCAACTCTCAGGCGGAATTCGGGGAATCCAGAGGTTTTGATCGCAACGGATAAGCTCTGGTTATTAATTATCGAAACGACAGAGATTTTGTCGTTTATGGGTCAAGTTGTGGCCCATTGGGCTTTGAGTTCCAGAGTTTTAACATTTTTATAATAATTAGAGAGAGAAAAAGAAAAATTGATTTTAGTAACCTCGACATGCGACAGGGACCGTGAAAACAGAGACACAGAGATCACATTTATGTAACATTGAGTAATAAATTTCTGGGCAAGAAAACTTCCAGCGAGAACACCCAAAATACAAAATGTTCATACAACTTCCCTTAGAATATATTTGAATAATTGAATGTACTGTGATTACAATATATATCTGTTTATAAAAAGACCCTTTTCCTTCTCAATACATTAAACATCTCACACTCTTAAGCATACACATACTCCCAAAAGGCCAACCCTTTCAAAAAGGTCAGTCAATTCAAGCTTCCTAACTCGCATTAGCGGAAACAGGTTTTGCTTGCTGGCTAGAAAAAGTCTAACTTCTGGCATTGGCATGATTTAGACACACCAAAATATCTATCTTAGGCTACAGATCATGTTAAGCTCTTGTGAAAAGGATAACCAGCAATGTTAATTTAATAATGTCACATCAGGATCATTGTCATAATCAAAATCTTCACCAGAATGTCTAAATCTTTTTGAATCTCTTGAAGCACCTCTTCCCTTCTTTGGTTTTCCTCTGAAAACAATTCAAATAAGCATGCCCGTTCATCATTGCATCAAAAATCTTTATCATTGTTCCCATTCAATTTCAGCAGGGGTAGCAGCATTGTAATAATTTTTTAAGGACAACATAAAAGAGTACTTACTGCCCATTCCCATATATACCTCCACCCTTAGGCGGTCCTGGACCAAAGTCTGACCTTCCATCTACAATAGATGGAAAGGAGAACAAATAGTAAGAAAACTAGGTGAAAAATATCTAAAATTCTGCATTAAGGGCTCCAAAAAACAAATGGATGAGTTTAGTTTATGGATGCAGCTTGAAGCGACCACAAAATGAAACACAGTTAAGATCTCATAATTTTATAAAATTATCTTCTTCCTCTCCAGCTAAGTGCCACTATTTCTCCCAAATCACATCAACTTTACTGATTCAGTGAGCTCCCAAAAGGTTTTCCCAAATATACTAATATTTTAACATCCTTTTCTTTTTCACTTGGAAATGGAGAAGGCGAAGCAAATGGATCAGACAGTTCATGCTATTCAGCAAGGACAAATTACTGATCATTAGTGTTAGAGGGAAACACAAGCAGAACAAGAAGGAAAGAGAGCATGGAAAGTTGCATCTCATTGGAATTTAAAGTACAGGATACATACTTCCAGTGAGGTAACTGAAGACAATGGGAAGAGTCGATCTTCAGGCTGGAACTTCCTTGACCACTTCAAGCTAATCATAAAGTTTGAAAGTCAATGCACAAATAAGTTTAAAATGGATCAACAATCCACCTACTCCATTTCAATGTACATCTGGAATCAGTGAATCAAAATCTGTGCCTTAATACGAAGTGATTTTAAGATCTCCTGGTGTCATATAATAACATGAACTGAATTCGCAATGTCTTGGATAACAGCTGTAGGAAATATCCTCAATTTGCATGATCTGACAAAACCTTTCTGTCTCCAAAGACACTGGATTATAACTCAATTTTCAATAAAAATATTAAATACTTTATTTATCTTTTGTTTGGTATATGAGAATGTAAAATTTTGAAAATTTTGATATCAAAACAATAAAAATAAAAGAATTTCATCAAAATATAAGAGACTAATCATGAAATCAACCAGAATCACATTGTCACATCTGAGTGCCAATGTAGGAGAGTGATATTGGTATCATGTAAAGCAAAATGAAAAGAAAAATATAATTGCCACTTCATACAGTGCAGTGTTCTTAGACGAAGACAAGAACGCTTCAAAACCTTTCAATACATTGCCGCATTGGCTTGGATCCCGTAAATAACTTGTCTCCATATCATGGTTCTGCACTTGAAGAAAACTTATTAGGCTCTAACGAAAAAAATAAAAATCAAAATCAATTGCATAACAAAAAACCTAAGACAAAAATAGAAACCCTTCAAAAGATGTGTTAATGTCCACACATTGCACCCGGAGCTAGTTTGAGCCATTGCTGATACATTTAAAATTTGCACCACATTGCCAATGAACTATTCATAAATTTTACAAAGAGCCACTGGCTGGTATAAGAATAGAAGTCTAAGACAGATGAGTGCAAGTCAAGACTTGATGGAGATAACTTCTTGCAGATGGTTTAACGATATAACCATTATCGCAAATTCCCTCTCAGCACTTGCTCCAGTGAGACTAGCCCTGGATAATGAATTTGGTTAATAGGACTCTCACTCCATCATCATATCAATAAGCCGACAAATATAGGATATGAACAATTGACATTCTTGTCAAGCTCCGACACAACATTATCCTTAGTTGACTTTAATACTTAGTAAGAAGAGAAAAACAAAAGAAAAGAAATTCTGCTCAAATAATTGCATTTTGAACATTTGGACAAGATCCAGTTTGGTTGGCTAACAGGACCAAACACATTCAAACAAGAAACAAAACAATCTAGCAATCTTATAGCTTTTATAACGAGATCCAATTTGAAATATCAGTTCAAAACCACATTTAAGTGAACAGTCCGTTCAAAACCACCATCAGTGAACTAGAAACGAGAAACCTTAGACGCAAAATTTGAACTATCTTGATAAAGATAATACTAACAAGTCGAGATGTGTAAGACAAACAAGAAAAAAACAAAAAGGAAATCACCTGTTTTTCAATATTACTAAGCTCTTCGTAAAGCTTGACTCTCTTGCTTAGAAGTGAAGCCATTACTGCAGATGCGCTCCCTGAGGCTCGTTGCCCTGCAATTAACCCAAAATTTTTGAATCACGGCATGAACATATCATCATGTTTCCCCTTTTCTTTATACGGCAATGAAATCAGAAAGTGGTTATTCAACAACTACCTGCGGTATCCATTTTTCGTAGGAAAATTTAATGATTAACGATCAAATTTTAGAATCCTAAACCCTAATTAAGGACACGATCTTTTACTTTTAAAGAAAACCTACTCTTTTTTCCGTACGTATTGAGAATATTGGGTTTTGATTCAGCTGCGGCGGTTTTAAGAACTCTGTCAAATTTTGACAACCGCCAGTAATTTAATATGAATTTATTAATTTAAATTAACAAAAGATAATATAATTATTAAATAAATATAATATAATTAATAATTTAGTTATATTTATTTTAATTTAAAAAGTATTTACAATAAAATTAATTAATATTTATTTATATAATATTATAAAAATATATTATAATATATAAATAATATATATATTAAATAAATAATATAATTATAATTTAATAATTATATTAAAATATATTATTTATTTAATTTTTAATATAATTATTAAATAAATTAAATTTAAATTAACCTTTATTTTATATAATACGGTTATAATAATTCATCACGAATATAACACACTCTACTTTCAATGGAAGAAATGAAAGGCTTCGCGTCTGCCTCTGCCATGTCACTGTGGATGAGAGTTGCGGCGGGTACGGTAGGTTTCTGTCCTTTGGGCTGGGTACCTGACCCAATAGGCCCGTACAATTACTTTAGTTAATAATATATCATTGGTGTATCTATTTTTAAAAATAAAAAAAATATTTTTTTTAAAATTTATTAACACTATAAAAAGAATAAAATAAATATATTTTTTTGAATAAAAATATATTTTATTTTTAAATTTATTAATACTTATTAAAAGATTGATATTTTTAATTATTTTTACTTTTTAATTTAAATTATTGTATCTATTATTATAATAATAATAATAAACAAATATATTTTTAAATATTTCTAAATATAAATACGTATTATATTTATTAATTATTTTTATTTGAATACAAATATTTATTTTTATTGAAATATTTTATGTATTTTATGATAAAAAATTAAATTAAATTAAATTTATTTTTAAAAATATAAATAATTGAATCACAGAAATCGATGATGGGTAGTTTGGGTTAGTACTTTTTTACCTTGTTATAGTTAACAAAGTAGGAAAGACGGTGAATATGAAAATGAGACTTGAAAAGGTCCTTTCAGATTTTCATTTCATAAGAATAGAAGTTACAGAATAGAGGCAATGTATACACACGACCTTAATTGGAGAACAAGAAAAGTAAATTGATCACACCTGTCCTATTTTGGCATATAGTTTTAAGCCATTGGTTATAATTCGGTTACAAGAAATCTCTAGTTTTGTCTTCATCTTCGCAATAGCTGTTCACTTAAAGGACAAAGTCCAGGCCACCATCCAGTACATTGGTACAAGGAGCTGTCATTCCTTTCGTACCATCCTTTTCTCCTTTTATTACATTCAGCCTCGGCATTTGCATAAAGACTGATGTTTCTAACAGCCATGACTTACTATCGACTCTACGACTACGAGTTCCTCTGACAGAAACGTTGTCGGATAATGGGTTCTTTTGTTGAAAAGCTCACGATTTAGAGCTATGATTGAGCTCAATTATTCAATTTTGTTTCTTTTTGATTTTAATAAAAATGATCCCCGCTATTATAAACTTGGTTAGACTTGGAGTGGGATATAGATGATTTACTGTCTTTCTGTCTCTTGCTAAGGAGGAGGAGGGAATAAGGTATCTCATTATCTGTTAAGGCTACTTTGCTTGCTGAAATCGCTGCACCTTACCACCTTGCGGGTTCTTGTAACGTTGGGATTTGGCTCATTAAACCACATATTTTCTCTGCAGTCAACGCGTGCATTTAAATTTGCTCAATTATAAAGTTTCTAGTGTTTTGAATCTGAGCGCAAGCTTGATTTCATCCCGATCAGAATTGTTTTGATACGACTGAATAAGAGAAGAACGGGGAAAAAACTAAGAATCTGGCACCGTGTTTGCCTTGAATTATTTAGGTAATTGGTTCTCCTTTTCAGCCAAATGCAACGTTTGGCATGGGCGTCGCTGATCACAGCAAAAATGCACTCAGGGAATTGCAAAAGAAGAAGGTTCACCGTTATGTGATATTTAAGATTAATGAGAAGAAAAAGGAGGTAGTGGTTGAGAAGACTGGTGGCCCAGCTGTGAGCTCCGATGATTTCATACCAGCTTTACCTGAGAATGATTGCCGATACGCTCTCTATGATTTCGACTTTGTGACTTCTGAGAATTGTCAGAAGAGCAAGATATTCTTCATTGCATGGTTAGCTTTTTGCCTTCAGTTCCATAAATTTCTTCAATTTGATTGATCTTGTTCCTTTGTTGGTCCAAAAATATCCTTCTGAAATGTGATAAATCAACATTACTAAAGTCCATTCCCTTGACTTTCCTTTTTAATTTCGATACACAAAAGTAATGACTTGCATCACCATTGGTAATTATTTGTTTCTAATCAGGTCCCCTTCAACCTCTAGAATCCGTGCCAAGACGCTATACGCCACATCTAAAGACAGGTTCCGACGGGAGCTAGACGGCATCCATTATAGCATTCAGGCTACTGATCCTATCGAGATGGATCTTGAAGTGATTAGAGAACGTGCAAACTGAGAATTATCTGCTGTTTTCAGTTTATTCCTACTAGGAAAAGAATTGTGCTAGGAGTTTGACAACTGCTGAACTTTTGCTCCTTGCTTCATCAAGCTATGTGCAAATTTCTTATATCCACTCTTTGAATTAACTGGCATCTGGGGAGACTGATTAGGCTGACATTATCTTGTTGGCGTGAAGTTCATTTCGGTATGGTTTACTGCTATTCTGAAGTTCATTATCTTGTTGTTCGGTGTTTGCAAATTCCAGAATATATTATCACCCAAATTGATCTCAAACTCATATTTCTCTTTGCTTCCTGTGATTTTATTGCTTCTAAAGTAAGTGTGGTCGCACATGGTGAGGAATAGAAGTATAGTACTGAACGGTTCTTGGAGTTTTCTGTTCTTGAAAGTGCGAAACTATCAAAGAATTCAGTAGGTAAAAACACATGTTCGATGCCAAACTAACCAGTAACCAAAAAAAATAGTATTGCTTGAACAATTCTTGTTATGTGATGGCTTCTCTTCTGCTGTGTTACGTGTACTCCATTTTCATCATTTGTTCTTTCTTGACACATCTACTCCAATCCCCTTTGATTCAGGCACCAAGAAAGTGATCGTCCACTGTTGACCAGAACTTCCCACCAACCTGGTACAATCTTGGCTGGCACAACAAATGTGATGGCATTAGCTTCAAAATTTCTCAAAATGTCTATATCCCCACAAACCCATTAGTCAGATCGCTATTATTAGTTCGGCAATGGTAAGGGATTGCCAGAACAAACTTGAACACTGTCACCAAGAAAAAGCCTATCAAATGGATTACAAATCATCCCACCTTGTAGAGAAGCATTGTAAACAGTAATGAAGGACGTTCCTGCAAGCAAAGCCCATGGTGGCCAACAAACAATAGTTCCTTGGTTCAACTGCTCAACTTTTCGAGGTTCTATCAACCTGCAAAACCTTGGGCCAGTAAACACTGGTGCCTGCATTGTTTTCTTCGCTCCAAGTTTCTTGTGCTTTCAAGCCTCAGCAGTAGGTTAATGCTGCTGGAATCTGGAAGCCAATAAAACAATACTACAAACATATCCGGCTTCTGGGACAGCTTTTGGGTCCTTCCCATATAGATAGACCTAAAGCAATGGTGTAGTAGTGTGATGCCACTCAGCCTTTAGATTCAGACGATTATGTCACCAAGCCAGCCAAAGAAGAGCCGGCCTGAAACTTTGGTAGGCAACACCATCAATGCGGTAGCTATTAGAGAACAAATTTTCGCCCCAAACTTTCCAAGGTTTAGGGATGGCAGTGATCACACAATAGATGCTCAACTTGCTGCCTGAATACTAAATATTTGAATCCCTTGTGATTTCTTACCCCTAATATTTGAATACTTACGATTTCTTATCCTTAAATTTTTTTTCGTGCTCAATTACTCATAAATAAATTTTAAAAAATAAAATAATTTTTAAATCTTTCATAACTCGTATTGAAAAAGATAAATCTTAATAAAAGATAAAGAAAACAACTCTTAATCTTAGTTTAATTCTTAATCTTGATCAGTTAATGCTATTAGGTAAAGAAAATAACTCTTAATTTTAATCTAAATCCAAATTAGATAAAGAACATAACTCTTAATGTTAAACTAAACCCAAATTATTGTAAGAGAACTTTTGAAAAATAATTAAATATAAATAATTATGTTAAAAAATTTGTTATATTATTTAAAATTATCTGTTATGTTATATGGTTGTATTTATAATGACAATAGCATTTGAATTTTATGTTTAATTCGAAAGTAAACTCTTAATTTATTTATTAAAAGAATTTTTAAATTATATAAAAATAGATAAATATAAGTCTAATCTACTTAGTTTTTTAATCTTACTGAAACTCAAATTATTAACTTATTGAATTCTATTTGACGTTGGACCGTTGGCTTGTGACGTTTGCAGCTGTTGTTGAAACTCTGCTGGGTGTGAATTTCTTTTGTCTTTGCGGAGAAGGCCAATGTTTTGTTGGATTTTGTTGTTGAAACTCCGCTTGTGTAATGCTTGACGCACCCATTTTCCTACATATGCTAGTCTTAGTGGCCATGCATTCTATTTGTCGCTGCTCTTGATACCTTTGTAATCTCATGGGCTCTTCCTGCTTACTTAGATTCTCAACAATAACATATATGTAGCCAAGCAATTGAGTGACAAGACCCAAGAGGTAGGCAAAAAAATCATACAACAATGATAGCAGTGTATCGATACCATTGCGTTTTTGGTACATCAAATGCACTAAACACATCCGCCATTGAGAAATTTCTGTTTTAAGTATCCGTAAATCTCTAAAAAAAATCATGGTAAGTCTGCCACATGTTCAAGAGCTTTCCCCAATGAAAATTACATAAAAGCCCGCGGAAAGGCTGAGAAATCAGTGTTAACATCACGAAAGCTCAGGCTAAATCTGCCACCGAATGCAATGTTGTGCAATCCTTGTATAAATATAGTGTGCCATATTAAATTAAAGTAAAAAAATTGAAATTTGTTTTTACTATTTTTTATTTTTAATTTAAATAAATATTATGCATAAAATAATTAATAATAAATAAATAAATATATTATTACTTAAATCATTTACCAACATTTATTAAAAAATTAAGAATAAAAAATTTACGCGTAAAAATAAAATAGTTAATAAGCTCAAACCAAACATACCAAATGCGGTTGAACAGAAATGAAACACAGAACAAAAACAAACGGAGAATTCCTGTCAAACTGGCAGAAAACTTAGAAACTAGCATTGACGTGGACAAATTTTCTTTGGCCCCATTGAAAGTGCGATTTATTAAAAATGTGTGCCGACTCCAGATGCCGCCATAAGATTCAACAGGTGGACCCTGAATTTTTGAATAGTTAACAAGTTTCATGCATATTTTCAACACTAAATACTGTTGAATTGAAAATTTTTTCCAAATAGGAAGAAAACTCCGGTACTGAAAATTATTCAAAAGCCATAAATCATCAGACCGGCGAATAATAAGAAACACCCCCACTAACTTCATTACTCCAGATTTCAGAAAAAAAAAGGAAAACAAAACAAAACTAGAAGAAAGGAAAACAGAACATCATATTCAGCAACCAAAAGCAGAAATGAACTTTTAAGTTCTACAACATCATGCTCAACTGAATATTCAGAAACCCAAAAAAAAATAGAACTTAAGTTCTACAACATCATGCTAAACTGGTAGGTTGCCGACTCTAAACTGGAACTGTCCTATCGTTACGGGATGAAGACGGTTCCATCTCTTGTGCCCCCTCATCTTGTTCACCTGACATCTCCTCCAATGATTTTCCTTTCGCCTCTGGTACCAAGAAAGTGAACAACAGGCCCAACAAGTTAACTACACCCAACACAATGAGCGAATTCTTCACCCCAATACCAGTGGGATACCCTGCATCTGTCTTGGTCTTGTCCTGACTCTGAGCCAAATATAAGAATCCAAATGCACCAACTATAGCTCCAAGCTTTCCAGATGCTGCTGATATACCATGACAAGTAGACCTCAACCTAGCAGGGAAAATCTCAGCTGGCACAACAAATGTTGTAGCATTAGGTCCAAAATTTGCAAAGAAGAATGTTAACGAGTACATGATCACAAATCCAATTCTGTTGTCCTTATGAGTCCAGTGGTCATAAGGAATGGCCAGTGCAAACATAAAGACTGTCATGAAGAAGAAACCCATCATTTGGATAGCAAATCTTCCGATCCTATCGATGAAAAACACTGTGAACCAGTAGCCTGGAACAGTACTGAAAAGAGCAATAAGCGTTTGAGCCCTAGCAATTCTGAACACTTCGTCAATAGCATTCATGGTCTTTGCAGCAGGAATCCACCCAATTGCGCTGAAGATATCCTTTTGGAACAAATTTTGACTGTAAAAAGCAATGTCAAGTAAGAACCATGTGCTTGCTGTTCCGAGTAAGTGCAGTCCATGGCGATGGAGAAACTGCTTAGTGAACAAACCAAATGAATTGGCTTCATCCTGATTCAGTTGCTGAATCTTCTGCTCCTCCGCCTCAAGGTCCACCTGCAAGACCTTTGACATGTCTGATGCAGCCTGCTTTGCATTCTTGGCAACAAGGGCAGTGTAACGAGCAGTCTCTGGCATCTTCATCCTCCAGTAGTAGGTCAGTGCAGCTGGAAGTGCTCCAACCATCAGAATAATACGCCAAACATAGTCGGCTTCCGGGACAGTTGAACCAATTGCATTGGTCGCGTAAGATGGAGCACCATACCTAGCATTGAATGCTAAAGAAACAATAATTGCAAATATACCACCAGCTAAAATTCCGAAGCCCTGCATTGCAAACACAGCAGCAATGAAGGCGCCGCGAGTCTTCTTGTTAGAATATTCGGACATGATTGTTGCTGAAAGTGGGTAGTCACCACCAATGCCAAACCCAAGCCAGAAACGGAAGAAACAAAGAGTTGCCATCACACCCTTGGCACTATGGCCAAAGGAAAGACCTGAGGCAACTGAGCTTATAACCATGAGCATAAGAGTCATACCGTAGACTTTCTTTCTGCCCATTTTATCACCAAGCCAACCAAAGAAAAGTTGTCCTGCTAGTGTTCCACAAAACGCTACACCATTGACAGCAGCTGATACATTAGGAGGCAATGTTCCAGGCTTCTCGGCGCCATCAACATGGTAGTATATGCGGCCAAGCAATTTGGTCACAAGGGATATGCAAAACAAATCATATGCATCAGTGAAGAAGCCCATTCCAGCAATGACGATGGCAGTAAAATGATACCATTGTGTTTTTGCTACATCAAGTGCATTAAGCACCTCTAATTGTCCGTTGGCCATGACTTACTACCGTACCGAAAACTTCCCTTTCTCTACTCTATCTCTTAACTGCAGAAAACAGAATAACAATGAGAACATGTACAACTACAAAATCATTAGAAGATATTGAGATAAGACTAATATGATCCCAAATTTGTTCTCTTGGTTGTGTTGTCTCAATCAAGTTTGAAAATTCTACATCATTGGCAAGGGACAGACTGTTGCTTAGTGTTTGGCCACATTACACTATCATCCCAATACTTAAAAATTAAAATAAATAAATAAATAAATAAAAAGAGCAGAATTCATCCTTTACCGGTGCACGAACCTGAGGGATGTTTTCATAAGCCAAGAACAACGAACTACGACGACGACGGACAATTGAATTAAGGAATATTGACTTGTATTACGAAAGAGCTTAGTCTTGTATGCCAAAACAAAACTTTTTTTTCAGCAAAAGACGCTTTGGCCAGCTAAAAGAAATTGATAGGTAGAACTCCTCAACTTTTTCCTACCCTCTTTTGAAATCTTGAGGGCTATTATCCAAAAAGCAGCAAGTTGTTTAAACGGAAGAGAAGAAAAAACCAGACTAGACACTTAATGATACGACCACAACCAACTTGACTATAATAAACATGAGTTTCATTGGTCCTAGAAAATGCCAAAACTAAGGGAAAATTATAGGAAGAAGACAAAAAAGGAGCTGGAAAATCTCGATCTTCGCTTTTTTAATTATGTGAATAAATAATGACCAAACAAGCACTAACCCACGTATGGAAATTAACAACACAGATATTTATCAAACCGAAGGTTCATAGAAATTGAGCATACGCAGATATACAACTAATTTTCCAGATAAAACTTTGCACAGAAGAAAACCAGGCGAGAAATGCCCTGTCGTGGTCCAACACGCCTCTAGCAGTTGATAAACCAATGATATAAAAATAAGAACAGTCGTATGAACAGAAACGGGTTGAGATAATCATGTAGCGTAAATTTGAAAAGAGCATTAAATGTAAGATCCAATTATCAAGGCCAACATTTAATTATTTCTCTTCGTTATATGTAATAATCACTCGAATAATCAAAATAAGACGTTAATCACGGTGATAACTCTGGAAACAGATGCATCATTTCTAAATTTCCTAATGAAAACTTTCAGTTTCGGTTAAAAATTAAAGCTTTAAAATAAGAAGAAAAATGAACAAAATGGGATAAACCCCAGAAACAGTCAGAATCATAAAAGCAAAAATAATAAAAGGCAAACAAACATGCAAAACTTCTATGCAATTTTGTATGTATGCATGCCTGAGAATAAGACAAAACAGGAAAATTGTTAACTGACCTGTTCTTCCTGTACTATTTTTGTTTTGGCCGAGAAAAACTAAGAAAGAAATTGAAAAGAGAGAGTTAGCAGAGAGAAGAGAAGAATTGGGTTTGCTCACGAAAACAATTGTGGGGGTTATGCTAAATATTTATACGCAACGAACAAAGGCCAAGCCAAATTAATATTCCACTGGTATATTCCCCTGCCTCTGCGCACCAACTATGACAACCTATCCCTTGCCTTGTCACACTTGACAGAGCATTTCCTACGTTTAGACGTGGACCGTTGATTTTAATCTTGTCCATTTTCTTTTTCTTTTCTTTCCTTGTATTGTTTTTCTAAAGAATCAAGTGTTCACATAATTTAAGATAATTAGTCTTTGGATTCAAACAACTCGGTTACACACAGCAAGCAAGCAGTAGGTGTCAAATTTGGTCCCGTCGTTTCCGCCATCAAGTCAAAGTATACAGTCATACGCGTTCATATTTAGTCAACTATGCGATTAATGCCCACTTGTTTTCGCTAATTTCTTCGTTGTCATTGTGATTGGGTAATGGGTCGTCTACGGTCAGTTGACTGTTTTTTTTCTTTATTTGTCATGCTTTAATACATATATATATATATATAGAGAGAGATGGAAATAAATGCAAATCTTTTGAGAACCTTGAAAAGTATTTGATTTTTAAAAATATGATTTGAGGGTAAGAAGAGTCTTAACTTTGTTCACATCGAAAAACTTGAGTAGAAAGGGTCAAAGGTCAGTTGGGACATTCACGAGTTTGCAAGTAAATGGATGTAGTAAACTAATAAAACGAATAACATGTCAAAATCAATCCAAATATAAATGTTAGATTCCATTTCAATACATTACAAAAAAAAACTAACTGCAAAATAAAATTTTAAAAAAATAATAATAAATATAAAAATTTTATTATTTATTAAATAAATATTAATTTTATAAAAATATAATACGTGATATAAATCTCAATTTAATCTAAACAAAATAAGTTATTATTTAATATGAATATTGGATGATGCTAAAGTGACTATCATACGATCGTGGGGTTGCATGTGAACATAGTCTAAGGGTCGTGTGTAATTATGTTAAATTATAATATTAAAATAAGAATTTTAATTTCTTTAAAAAAAGTATTAATTTATTTATTCAAAGTTTTATTTCCTGATTTCAAAATATACCTACCCTAACTATCATTAATATAAGAAAATTACAGTCAATCATACATATATATTTTATTTAAAGACAAGAGGAAAGAATAGTAGACATCAATAATAGAGGAGATTGATAGTGTATTTTATAAAACGATCAAGCTCACTTCACGACTTTTATTAATAATATTAATAATCGCAATAAAAAATATAAAATTATAGTCTATGACACCTTAGACATCAAATTTAAATTTTAAATAAAATTTTGTATAAAATTAAATTATTAATATTATTGATTCAAATTAACGACTTTTATTCAAATTATGCATGTATTTTAAATATTTTTGGATACAATGATTTATGTTGATTTTGAATATGATAATTAGTTTTATTATTTTAAAATTAAATATTTAAAAGATCGAACATATTTAATTTTATTATTTTAAAATTAAATATTTGAAGGATCAAACATGTGGTCACGAGACATGATAATTTGTATATATTCATTTTTTTTATTATAATTATTCTAAAGACAACTAGAGGAACAACTAATGTATGACAAGTTAGTTGTTGCTTTTTCCTAGTTGTCCGCTTAGACACGCCGCTAACAAGCACACCAAAGACATGAAAATTGCAACGGAGTGATTCCATTCCCATATAATAATCCATACAAAGTCAATCTGTAACTAAATTAATGTTCTCTACAGAGATGATTGCTGCTTTTATTAATGTTAAAAATACAATTGTTGTCATAAAAAAAAAGCACTTTCCACGATTTTCAGCCGCACACTAAAGTATAGATAATTTTAATTAATTTAATTATTAAATTTAAAATCAGGGATTCGATTGTTATATTTTTAGGTATAATAGATATAAGTCTGGATTTTTATTTTTAAATTTATGTTATTTAATAAAAAAAATTAAAATATAATAATTTTATTAATTAATATTATTAATATAATAAAATTATTTAATTAGTAAAATTAACAAAAATAAGAGAAGAAATTAAAGTGCTACTAAAGTGGCCTATTAAATATTCTAAATATTACTTTTCCCTCAGCGCCCACCGTGATATTTGCTGCAGCCAAAAGTGCTTTTTTTCTACTTTCAAAATCACTTTTGGAGTACTGAGCATTATCGAAGGTCATGGTTTAAAGCAGAGAGCTTCCTAGAGCTTTCTTCATCATTCATTTCTGTTCTCCGTCTTCAGTATCACTAGTCCTACTGTGAAAATATGTTTTTTTTTCCTTGGCTTGGAAAAATGTTAAGTGATCGTGGGCAGCCATGACTGCTTCTTTGACACTTTTTAATGAATAATAGTGCAACCCCACTTCTTTCTGGTTTTAGTGGGAAGATTAACATTCAATTTAGGCGTCGTCGGGCGGCCGGCTGGCCGTCTTCGATCAAATTCAGAAGAACAACTTCTAACTATTTCTTTCCATTATTGACAGTAGCAATATCTACTAAAGGAAGCGCTTTCGAGAAACCCCTCCATAAGAAATCACTTTTTTCCTTGTGCTTCTGCACACTAGTCAAGTATCATGGTTACGACCGTCGAATTAATTCATGTGCTTGTTGCTTTGGTGAGATTCGCATAATTTTATGATATTTATAAAATAATAATATTAAAAATATAAATTTTTATATAAAATTATATTATTGTTATATCTTATATAATTTTTTTTTAATTTTTTATAAAAATAAAATAATATAAACCTATTACATCAATTAATTTGTATAAAATTTGTGTAAGAATTTATATACATAGTAGTATTACTCGTG
This sequence comes from Xylocarpus granatum, assembly GCA_019650275.1. Classification (NCBI taxonomy): domain Eukaryota; kingdom Viridiplantae; phylum Streptophyta; class Magnoliopsida; order Sapindales; family Meliaceae; genus Xylocarpus; species Xylocarpus granatum. The sequence goes on along the minus strand of BNST01001733.1, from coordinate 694,909 downwards.
TGAATTATATATTTACAATATCTATAAATCAATAATTTTAAATATATTTATTATTATAATAATAATAATTTACAGTAAATATATAAAATAATAAGATATTTAAGTTTTTATAAAAACTGTATAAATATATATAATTAATATTTTAATGAAAAAAATTTATTAAATAAAAAATATTTAATTATTTAAAATAATTAAATTTAATAAAATTAAGCAATAAAAAACAAACAAACAGTATATAAAATCAATTTTTGTTACTAATCATGGTCACGGAAGAGGATACCCTTGGAGTGATATATACACATGTTGATGCATTGGTGGTAATAATAATGAATGTTATGGCAATACAAGTGAATCGAATTTTGATCGATTTAGGAGTTTGGTAGACACTCTGTTCTAAAAAACTTTAGACGAGTTAAAAATTCAAGTCCTGAGGTTAGAAAGAGTAGAGACCCCTTTTACGAGTTGAAGGATGGATGCGAGGTACCCATTGGATGAATACAACTCCCTGTTAGTACGGGGCAAAAACCCTTATGTAAAAGCAATCATGGTCAATTTCATGGTGGTAGAACAGCTAATACCTTACAAAATTCTAATGGAAAGACTTTTCATGAGAAATGCGAGGGTTGGTTAGAAGGGATAGAGTTGAGCCAACGAGTTGTTACGCAACAACAATTGCTTAACTACATTATTGGCTAATTCCATCACCGAAATATCGTCTTAATTACAGTAAAAGAGAAAAGAAGCAACTGAAGGTGCTACGAAGGTGGCCTAATAAATGTTATAAAGTGAATAAAAATCACTTCAACGCATCCAACCCATGATAGTTTACAAAAGTTGGAATAGTGATCATGAGAAGTCCATTTCTCCAAAAATCATGGTTTAAAGCAGAGCTTCCTAGGGCATTCTTCATCTGCAGTGAAAATAAAGTTGCCCTTTACTTTTTCTTTAGCTTAGAAAAAGGTTAATTGATCGTCGGCAGCCATGACTGCTTCTTTGAAACTCGTCGATGAGTAATAGTGAAAACCCACTTCTAGCTTTCTGGTTTTAGTGGGAAAATTAACATTCAATTAAGGCGCCCGCCGGCCGTCTTCGATCAAATTCAGAAGAACTCCATTTTTGACGGGAGCAATATCAATAAAAGGAAGCACTCTCTGAAACCCTTTATAAGAAATCACTTTCTTTGTGTTTCCGCCCATTAAGTAATTACCATGCTTATGATCACCGGATTAATTCATCTGCTTGTTGGTTTTGTGTGAAGTCTAATTAGATGGGCTTAATTGTATGGTTAAAAAAGATTTATTTGTATTACATTACTTTTCCTGTGAAGATAAAGAGTCATTTCTTAAAGATGTAGTACAAGGCATCCCAACATATTTTATGGGTGTCTTCAATGTTACTAGAGGTTTATGGGTGTCTTCAATGTTACTAGAGGCTTTTATGAGAAAGCGCAGAAATGCATGGCAGATTAATGGTGGAGAAAGCAAGATCAGTCTCAGAGGATTCACTGGATTTCATAGAGGAAAGGGATTTCGAGATATAATAGCTTTTCACCGAGTTATGCTTGGTAAAGTATGTTGGATAATCATTCAAATGCCTAACTCTTTGATGACAAATATATTAAAAGGCAGGTACTTTTCAAATGATGACTTTCTAAACTGCAAACCTGGAAGTAATCTATGTAAGTATGGAGGAGTATTCTTTGGCTATTGGCAATGGCAGAAACATATAAATTCACAAGGATAACTGGCCTCCTCGACTTGGGACATTCGATCTAACAACTTCTAACCAAGCGAAGGATGAGCCACTTATAAGTAGTTGTCTTTTACCCATGAATGCAGAAACCACTCTTAGAATTCCACTGCCTGGTATTCCACATCCAGACCAATTGATTTGACATGATGAGAAAACAAAAAAAAAGGTGCTTACAAGATAAAAAGATGGTGGAAATGCTTATGGACACTGCACATTACTTCCAAAATGAACATATTTTTCTAGAGAGCCAGCCTACATATCTTACCAACCTTTCATAGTCTTTTCAAAAGGAAAATTGTTTACTGTCCAAATTGTTGTACTGCTCATGAGAATATTTTTCATACTCTTGTGGCAAGGAAAACTGCAAAGAAGGTATGACAGCTATCCGCACTATCCAATTTCATTAACAGCAATATTTCTGAAACTATTTTATGGTTCTCTTATAACTTTTTCTCTTTCTAAAGAGGAATGGGAAGTTTTTTTGAATTGCTTGGGCACTATGGAGGTCGAGAAATCTGTTTCTCAACATTAAGGAGGGAGGAGATACTCATAAGAGTTACGAGAGAACACAACTTCTAATGAAGCATCTCTTTAAGCCTCTAATAAAGTATCTTTCTGAAACTCTTTTTTGGTTCTCTCATAACTTTAAAGAGGCTTGTAAAGATGCCCAGGAAACCCAAAATCAACCCAACCTCATTTTTGGTTAGTAAGGAAGTAAAATGGTCTCTTCCAGAATTAATTGGTTTCAATTATATTCTGATGCTGACATCTATAATCAAGGGGGGATTACCGGCACTGGTACATCTTCGGAATTTTGATTTCTATATTTCGGGCAATGGGACATCACCGTGTGCTAAGACCAATTATAGTTTTGTTTTCTAAATTTTGGGCAGATATGGTAGTTTGGGTCGGTTCAATTTTGAATCAAAACACTTTTATGGGCTGGCCATTTTCGGATATGTTTATATGGGCCTGATTTCATAGCACAGATTTAATTGAGCTCATCTGTACAACAAAAGGCTGGTTTATTCAATTTCTTCATTAATGAAGGGTAGGTTGGTTTTGTTATCGCCCCATACTTTCTACCATAACAATTCACTAATTAATATACCTGATTATAATCACAAAAATTATAATATTTATATATATTAATATTATATAATATCAAAAATTAATGTTTATAATATATTTATGGTTAATTTAGAAGTGTTTATAAAATCCAATTTAACAGAGATATAAATTAATACATTTATTTAAATTATATATGTCAACATTATATTAGGAGTTTGTTACAAATTTACATTAAAACATATATGGTATAGTTTGAAACTTCATGTTTAAATTGAACGATTTTTACCCTCACATTTATACCTTTTATTATATTTTAACATTATTAATAACAAAATATGTCGAGAGTTTACCTGAATATTATTATAGTATAATTTAAAATTTTATGATTAAATTAAACAATTTTTACCCTCACACTTATACAAACAATTTCTACATATATTTCAATTGGAAGAAAGTCTAAAATTTTAATCCAAGAACAACAATGTTTTTTCATCTCTGTATTTATATTTTTCAATAGAAGACTGCATTAAATTTTAGAAATCAAACCCACACTCTTAAATATTAAATTTCTTATTTTAATTAATTCATAGCAATAAATAATTTTGAACTTGTTGATATAATAATGTACAATTTGTTTTACATTTTCCACCAAGTCTAAAGTATTGAAAATATAAAGTCTGCTTAAGATGAGATATAGCTTGAGGCCTAGAGCGTTCAATATTTTAGTATCCAATAATTGAGTTGACATAATATAATTTATTTTTAGGTGGATTCTCTTTGCTTAATTTCTTCTTAAACTTAAATTGAGAATTTAATTTGAGATCCTTAATGCTTGTAATTGAAGAGTAGATAAAAAATGTAGAGTTGACACTGTAAAATGATATCTATCAACTTTAAATTTCAACCATTAGATTTGTATGGATCAACGGTGCAAAATTAGTATTATTTTTCTAAGTGAAAAATATAATTTAAGGGAACTTCACCTCACAAAGTTTCCTTAATTTCATATTTTTTGATTTAAAGTAAGGTATTAATTTAACTTATTAATATATACAATTTAAAAAGGTAATAGAATATTAAGTTGGCATCATTAAATACTATTTGTTATCTTAATGTACGTAAAAATATATTATAATTTTTAATATTTTTACGAAAATGTGTTAATAAGCAAAATTATATTAAATAAAATATATAATAGATATAGGATCAAAAAAACATCGATTAGATCGATTTTCCAAACTAACAACGGTTTTTTAATATTAAATTTATTTAAAAAATGTTAAAAGATTTTTGCATCAAATTTAAAATAACGAGATAAAAATAATAATTATTTCAAAATTTTAAGCAATTTTCTTTTCAATTTTCATACACTTCTTAGAAGCCAAATAAATTTTATAGTCTTCCATCTCGATAACTACTAAACAACAACAAAACCAAAAAAAAATGAGATAAAAGTTTTAGGAACGAAGAGGGTGATGCACAACTGAGAGAAACAGTTTTAAGTGTGATTTGCGCCCAAACGGAGGGAAAAAAAAAGGCTTAGAGAGTGATGTGCACATAAAAAAACATAATTTTAAATGAGAAATTGGGGGAGGGAGTTGGAGTAGAATGTGTGGCTAGTTGGGTAAAGGAATATTTTGTATTTCATATTGCTGTAAAATGTTAATAATTGATAGAACATTGCTAAATAAGTATAATAAAAAATATATAAAATAATTAGATTAGATCCATTTATTATGGTTTGAATGATACTTAAATCATTAAAATTAATTAAATATATATGATACTTAAACTAAAAATTAAATTAATAATTGTTAGTTTTATCTAAATAAAATTAAAACCAATCCGGACCAATTAAATGTTCAATTTTGATTTTTTAAAATAAAATTTACCGAGACGTAAATAAAAATATCTAATTCTATAAATTAACGATTGATCAATTTGTTATTTAAATTTAACGTTAAACATATTAATTTATGGGCCAAATTTTAGAACTTAAAGCTTAAAAAAAGAAAAAAAATAGACAGATGGAATAGTATAACTTAATCATATTTTAAAATTTCATAATACTATTTAAGAATTTAATCTTGACTAAAATTTTAAATTTCTTAAATTTTTTTCGTCCATTCTCAATATATACATATATATATTTAGTTTTTATAATTTAAGTTAAAAACTCTATATCACAAAATCATTATATCATTCATTTTCTTTTAAAATCATAATTAAAATTATAGTTAATTTGTGTTGCAAATATAAGCAATAATTTAGTATCATTCTCACTCTTCTTTGTCATAATTCTACAAATTGTTTAGTATTTATCAAAATTTTGTATGTGCTTGTTTCAGGGAATGGTTTTAGCTACAAAGTTCTCAACTCACAAATCTCAAAACTTGAAACGTAATCTGATAACCCCCAAATTCATTTTTCCGTTATATCATCGGTGAAAACAATACACACTCTTTTAGTTTCGGAATTGAAATAGGGTACGCAACACATAACTTGGTATAGTACAAAGTGGGAGTCATATCACGTTAATACTACAAACAACAGAAGCATGCACCACGAGAAAAATAACATGAGAATGCAAGACAGGCTGATCACATTCGTCTTTACACATGAACTGAATCAGTCGTAATGTCTGTCATTATCTCGTTCGTGAAAAGCGCACTCAAATTTTAACATATCTCACGAGAAAGTTTCATTTTTAATGCCACTATGTGCTGGCCGGTAGTAAGGAGCATATCCCATTTGTTCTTTGTTTTTCACTGAACTCGAAGCATTGCCAAAAGGGGGATATATATATATAGTATATATAGAGAGAGAGAGAGAGAGGAGAGAGAGAGAAATGAGCCAAAGTCTACAAATAGAGTAGTAGATTGCAACAATTGAGTTTGGCACAATGCAAAGTTTATGTACTTAACCCCTTTTGCAACTTTACAGAGAACCCAAAGTACCCAAAGGAAAGAAGAAGAAAATTGTGAAGACCCAGATCGACTAAACCACACTGTGACACCTCCAAAACATTAAAAAAATTGACAATGAACAAATGAGGGAATATGGCACTTGATGCCTTCACCAGTAGCAATTGGGAGTAGTACTCGTAGCACCACTACTTTAACATGAGCTCATTAAAAGTTGCTCCAGATAATCAGCCCCTAAATCTTCAAGCACTACCACATTTTGTGACCCTACTTGTACCTGATGATTATCTAATTTCCTTTTGGTTTTCTTGTTGTTCGTTGACGACGATTTCTTTCTCATCGAATGTCTTCGCTTTAATGCTACGACCGGCGAGCACCCATCTTCACATCTGTATTTCATTTCTTGAAGAGATTCTTTCACAATCTCTACTGGAAAATTCAGTGTTGCTAATGAACCACGCATTGAAAATGCTGCCTGGTCATATGCTAAAGCCGCTGCCTCCGCACTGTCGAATGTGCCTAGCCATACTCTCACGCCGTTTCTCGTCGAGTCTCTTATCTCCGCCGCGTATTTCCCCCACGGCCTCTTTCTCACACCTCTGTACGCCTTGTCCTTCTTCGATGTTGACTCTTCTACTTTCGGGCTTGAAGAAGTGACTTCTTCTTCCTTGTTAACTCCCTCGACGAAATTCGATTCCGATGATTCTTTCGTCGTCCCTTCTGCTAATACGTCCAGTAGAAGCATCTCCTCGGAGTCATGGATGTCGAAAGGAAGAGAATTGTGACTGAACAGAACCTCATCCCAAGAAAGAGAGTCCAGAGATGAACCGAAAGAAGATTCCGGCGAGAAGTTGGGTGGTGGGTAGTGAAAGAAAGAAGATTCCATATGGCAAATTGTGGCTCGGTCTTGGTGTTACAATTATCGGATTAACCCAATCGAGGGGCTCATATATAAGGACGGAAAAGGGGTGGGTTTGATTTGTACAAGAGAAGAAACTACAGTAATTAATTATAAAAATAGTAAGTGGGAGGACAAAGTTGAGGAGAGTGAAGATGGTGGCAAAGGAGGATGTCTTCTCACTGATGCAGCAGGACCACCGTCGGACAAGACCAATAAGTAGTGCAAATTGTCACGTGACTGAATGACGTACGGCGGCGTTGTGGGACCCAAATTGACATCATGTTGGTCATCATAAGAATTTGCTTATTTTATTACATTTGGTGTTTTGTCCACTTGCCAATTCGTGGTTGGCACCGTGCGCCCCTGAATAATTGAGGACGACAGTTGCATCAACAGTCATTTTTTGCAAATTCCCCTTAAGCTGGAAAATGAATGGGACAAATGGCAAGAAACGGAGAATAATGAAGTTTTGCTAGAGCTCTTATGTATTATCATAAAGGGATGGTTGTTTTATATCTTCCATTCAAAATTTGCAAATCCAACACTAATTTGTATCAATTTTTTTCATTAATATTTTAAATATTAAATTAAAAAAAATTTTAAAAATTTATATTAATTATTTTTAATCTTCACTCTAAATAATTTAAATTATTTATTTTTAATTTTGTGTTAAAAAAATATATAAAAGATACATTGAATATACACTAATAATTTTATTATTATTATTATTATTATTATATATGATAAAAAGAGATATAACAAAAATATAGTACAGTGTAGGATTTTTTTATTTATTATTATTATGGTGAAATTAATGTTTGAAAGGGAAAGATGCAATAAGATAATTAACTGACAGATGGTCCAGATACATGCACTTGGAAGTTTTTAGTTTAAACCGTTCCTCCGAGAAATTTTTATTTATTTGTTTTCTGAAGAGAGAGCGAGCGAGACAGCTTTTGAGTCGAGACGAAAGTACTGCGAGATTAGGGATAGAATTAATAGATATTTCAAAATAAAAAAAAGGTGTTGTCTTTGCTCCTGCTTTCGTTCTAAGAACCTTCTATTTCTCCAGCGTTGGACTTTCAACCCCAATCAATTAACTCAATATATTTTAATTAACTGATTGGTAAAATCGGAAAAAAGTGTCTTAGTTTCTTTTAGATGTTTTCGAATATATCAAAATTTACTTCCGGTGGAGTGAAACTTAATCATATCTCCTTGTCGTGTGACAACAATGGAGGTAGTTACCGTGGACCCACCCACCAGAATTTCCAAATAAACTTACGAAAGTGAACGAGCCCTTGCAATTTTGACTTGTCACTCGATCTAGTTTGTGTATTTGGTTTCCCTTTTCCACGCTCGCAGATTCATGGTACTTGGTCACTTCTTTCTTATGTTTGCTGTTTTGTTATCACAGTCATTTTCTTATTATAATTAGCCTCCACAAATGACTCAGTCCAGTCTAATTCAATTCAAGACCTAACCATATCCCCATATGAAAATTCTCACGGTCGCCGCCGAAATCTAACAATCATCCCCGGCTACCCTTCTTCCTTTCCATTAATTACGTCATTAATAGTAGCAAATAGGATAAACTTGTGAGAATACTATGGATAACTGGTATTATTAATACTCTTCTTGTAGGCTAGGCTCGATTATATGTAAAAAAAGAAAAGGTGAATGGCACCTACTCTACTCTACTCTACTCTATTCTTAATTCAATATCATCAACTTGTAAATAAAAAAATTATACCGCTTCCCTACTAAAATAGATGTTAACAAAACTCCAATGGATGCCCCCGTTAAAATACTAATCCCACTAATTATTTTTTAATCTTGTGGTATATCATCGTCATCATCATTGATTTCTTCTTATCCGATCATCTTTCTATTTTGAGTAGTTTGACGATATTGATTAATTATTATTATTATTATAAAATAATTTATTTTTTTTAAAAAATTAATAATTATATCATCTTAATTAATATTAAATCAAGAGTCAAGAATATTATTAATAAATATATATTTATATAGATAAATAAAATATTATTCATATTTTTGTGTACTAAATTTAAGAAAAGGTTTTAAAATATTTGATATTTATCAATATTATTTTTAAAATTTTAGAATTATCTTTGCATAAATATTAAAATAAAAATAAAGAAAAAATAGTAAAAGTATTGATTACTTTTTTAATACGGTGAGCCAATGGAATTCGAGGGGATGGCCAACTTGCGAATTGTTGATGTAATTGATAATACGATAATGGACAAAATGGGGCCATGCAATGTCAACTATATTGGGCATGGTGCATGAACCCGTATACCTTAATTGAACATTTACTTTAGTTTCATGACCATTCCAATCCTTTTTCCCATTACTTTTAAAGAAAAAAAAATCAACGTGCCGAAATCTATCTTAATATCGCAGAAGAATTTGAGTCCTAGAAGTAAGTAATGGTGTTTTTGTGTTAATCTCCTTCTCCTCCACAGCTATTTTTAAAGAGTTAGGCACAATAAATATATTTATATAATTCTTTAAAATTTATAGTCAATCGATCAATATTTGTGTGTATTTGTGTATATATATAAAAATTTAATTATCCTCATGCTAAGTTTGTAGAGTCAAAGAGCAAATGCATTCATCATTGATTATTGATTTTCAACAAGTCATGCATATGCAACCCATACTACATTAGATTATGTATAATAAGCACTATTTTTATTTTATTTTACTCACAACAGACTATGTATGTTTTGGAATTGGAACAGTGAATTCACATTTCGTAATTACAAAGGTTAAATTTTTTTCACTTTTAAATATTTTTAATAATTTTTTTATCGTTTTTTTTCATGTTAGTTAAATTTAATGATAGAGTAAAACTATCTAATTCTTTCATTAAGGACACGACAATTATTATTGCATTAAAATAATTAATTTATTTAATTAATTTTAATAGTTAAATTTATTCTATTTTTTTATTTTTTAAAACTAATTTAAATTTTTTTTTGAATTATTTTTTCAAGAAAGATTATGATTAATTATAAATGGAAAGTAAATATTACATAATGACGTGGCTATCAATCCAATCGAGTGGTAAAGCAGTGTGTTCTTTTTCTCTTGAGCTTTCTAACTTTTTGTGTTTGTTGGCATTTTATAGTCATTGTCGAAGTGATGGATTTGTGGCAAAATTCGGTATGTGTTTGAAAGTCAAGATTATGTAAGAAAAGATTGTGATCTAATTACTCTCTTTGTTACCAAATCAAACGACGAAATCAATTTATTACAAGTCTTGACTAACTACTATAATATTTTTCATTAAGCCATGAAAAGGGATAATAATATTTTATGCTTTGTTTGTGGGGTGCAACAAAATCATATTTGGTCATTGGCAATGTCATTACCGATCCCAAATGCATGCACTCTCTCACCCCCTCCCCCCCCTTCTTGGCATGATTGAAAATGACTCTTTTTAAATTTGGAGCTTTTCAGGTCTGTGTGTGTGGACACGAAAGATCTTGCCAAGAAATCTCCTCCATTGCTGTTTAAATACATTTTAATTAAATGATTTCCTTTTTTTTCTAGATTTGAAGTCATCAATTAGCTAATCGAGGATGATTAATATTAAGGGAATGTGAAGAGTCCCTTCCAGTTTTCTTCGAAAGTTTCTAGAGATGGATCAGTTTGATTTTTGTTGAGGCTGAAAAACCCAAGTTGTGTTTGGAGTTATGTGCTTGGTTGGAGCAATCAAAAATGACCATGAAAGAACGGAACTTGAATTTGTCTACTCTGAACATTCATGTTGGGCATTCAACAGTGACATCGGAACATCAATTTGTGGCTACGTTTCGGCCTAGTGTTATTTTATTTTATTATTTAACCGACATTGCCTAATAATATGAAATTTTATAATTTTTATATTTTATTTAACTGTTTATGAATTGAATTCTATAAAAATTATCATTGATTCAACATTCAATTTGTTAGGCACGCTCTCCTCTCTCTCTCTCTCTCTCTCACACACATATATATATATATGTATATATATTATTTTTACATTCTATGGGCTAACTTAACTTCTTATATCTTTCAACAAAACAGTCCAATGGCAGCTCGGCCCACCGACAAGGAAGACCGTAGATTGCAATTCCTAATGCGTTCATATTGTGCATGAGCATGTGTTTCACAGTTCAGAAGTACATTTCCATTGCACTTGCACATACGCCCACGAACAATGTAAGGGTTCAGAAAGCAAATGTGAGTTGGGAATTTGGGATGGGCTTCTTTCCACTTGCTTTTATAGGCCCAGGTTCTTATGTTCATTGGAAATTATATTTTGCACATGCCCTTTGTATTTATCGAATACCCAAAATCTAGCTACAGCGGCTGCTTTGTAATAAAACAAGGCAGGCTAGCTAACCTATTAAAATCACCCACAGGTTATTAAATAAAAAGTTATAAAATAAGAGATAATAAGATAAATAAATTATTTGTTTGTTTATCTTTTAAAAGTTATAATATAAATACAATTTTTTTAAAAAAATTAAGAATGAATTTGAAACAACATTTAAAAATAAAATAATATCAACCGTATTATAAAAATCTTATATTTTATTAATAAAATGTAGAATGGTCCAAATAATTTGTATGCCTTCATTTATTTATAGGCACAGTTCGTGTTAATGTGCTTTAAATAATTTAGATAATACTAAGAGCAAAAATTAAAATATTTAATTTTTAACATAATCTTTTAAAATATATTTAGTTAGAGAGTAACGTTGCCTCCATGTGCTCTTAAACTTCAATTGTCCAAAAAGAAAACTTAAAAAGTAATTGTAAACCAAAATTCAATAGATAATCTAATATAAAAAGGTTTCCAAAAATTTTAATTATTAAGTTTTATATTATTTTTCTTATAAACAAGTATAAACACTAATAATTATAATGAAACAACAATGTAATTTAGTTATTAGTATGTATTATGTATAGTTTTGGAACACTATTCTTAGAGATAGTTATTCGAAGAATGTACGGTCCGCATATTTTTGGGATTTTATACTTAGGAACCATCATTTATGATTTCAAATTTATGCATTTTCACTATGAGATTGAAATTATGTTTATAGTTATTGGGTTTTAAATAAAATTTTTTACATTATTCTATAATTTAAGTACATACATTAATAATAAAATAATTTATCAATGTTATTTCAACAACGTTTCATAAATGTCAGAAACATAATCATTCTTAATATTATAGTTAAATCCTTTGAAAAATTGTACAAAATATAACAAAATAATAACATACTATTTGAATATTAATACCAAAATTATATTTTCAAAATAGAATATTAATATTTTTAAAATGTAAGCATAAATTACTTTTCAATATTTATTTCAACATTGATGATTTACATGCATTAAAAAATTATTTTATATTTTAAAAAATAAAAAATTTTACTTTTTATTTTTAAAGCACTTAAATAATTAATTATATATAAAATTACCTACATGATTCAAGATAAATTAGCTCTGTTACCGGTTTTTCTTTCTTCTCATTATTACCATTGGATATCATTTTATGAAATCAATGATAATTATTAAAATGAATTTACAACTTTTATCACCTATATTAAAATATAAATTAACTCTCAACTTAAAACTAAACCAAAAGTCATTCTGAGAATTTTTAGAATTTCAAACTTCTAAAAATAGTAATTATGAATAATAAAAATTTATAAAAAAATCTTTAAAACATGAATAATTATAAAATTACCCTAAAATATTCTAGCTATTTGCAAATAGATCTTTCTAATTTACAAAATGAAACAAACTTATATAGAGTTTGCATTTTCATCTTGGCCAAAATTTTCAACCATTTTTCTCAAATTTTTTGACAATTCATGAGGAATTTTTTAGTAAATTATTAAATTCAATCTAAAAATTTATTGATTATAAATTCAAGAACTTACAATGATTGAATTTCTAACTTCTAACCTATGAAATAAAACTCAAATACTTCATCCAATTTCATCACTTGCTCTCACTAGAATATAATATATATATTTTTTCAAAATAAAGGTTAAAGAGAATTTTGCCTCAAAATTTCTTCCTTCCTTTTTCTTTTTTTTTCTAAACTCCTTATCTCTCAATCTCAATTCTTCTTCTTCCTTTTTCGTTTTCTTCTCTCTCTTTATCTTTCTTTATCTCCTCTCTTCCCGCTCTTTCTAGCTTTTTCTTCTTGTTTCTAGATTTGACTAGTTTAAACTTATATACACATACTTAATACATGCGTGGGTTAGAAATATTATACTTGGAAGAAGCAATTTTTTATTCAGTCACACTTGACTTGATCTTAAGATCAATTGCTTTAAAGTAAACTTAGAGATTCATTCTGTATAGCTTTTACTAACTAAATTTCACATGCACTAGAAGGAGTTACAAAAATATTCTTAGATATAGAAGCATTACTAGGATTAATAGTCCAAAAGTCTGACCTCTTTTTTGCTATTAGAGTTTTGACCTATATTTGCATGTCATTTAATTTTTTGGTGTTACTAAAAAATCTAATAGTTTAATAAAGATTTACAATTGGACAATTTTATTACAAGAACTCTTGCAACTACTTACTCAAATGACTCATTTTTTATAATCACATTGTTCAAAATTTTAACTCATTCTTAATTATATAATTAATGAATAATTTGATTTGTAAATTGAAACTCTAATCATTTTTTTAAATTTAAAAAATTTTTAAAAATAAAATAGTCAAGTAAATTTCACTTTGAAAGATATATATTTGTATTTTTTTCTTAAAAAAAATAAAAAATACTTTAAAAAAATTTAGAGACAGAAATCTCTACTAAAAAAGGTTTAAAAATTTTTGAAATCAGCATTCTCCACCCTTGGTCAAGAATTGTTCTATTTATGTTTTTGCAAGATCACTCGAGCAAAAGTTAGGCGCTAGTCGAATGAGTTTGCTAGAAAACATGGCTGTTCAAGTACTGGTTGAGTGCTAGTCAGACACTAAGGTTTTGGGAACTTTTCTAAAAAATATAGTTTGAGCACTAATCATGCACTACTTAGATACAAAAATCCTGAAAAATTACGAATTCTCTTAACTTAACTATCTTTTACCTTGTAAGTTTTTATGGTCATAAATATTTTGATCAAGATGAGCCAACACAAAAGATTCTAGCAATGTTGAAGGAGGACAGGTGAGAATCATTATGTCAGTCAAAAACTAATTCTCTATTAAGACCTTTGCATTTGTATAGTTAATAACTGATTTATTCTATCATATGAATTAAAAACAACTGAGTTGGTTAAATATTGATTGGATTGAATGATAGTAATTAGTCAGTTGAAACAAAACTAAATTAATCAAAATCAACTCGATTTTATCTGAATTTGGACACAATTTCAAAACTTATTGATGTGCCGAGGTTCCACAAAGAAACTTGACTGCAGTCTTACCTATACCACAATGAGACGCGTCCAATGGCATTCCCTCATGATACAAACGAAAGGTACGTGTTAGCTCACACGAACACAACCATGTCAGATACACTGACAGCCTACTGTTGTTAGAAGAAGACAAGACACCTTTGTTGCCGGGGGGGGTCACCTGTAGTATTTCAGTGGTTGTGTTGATTACATTTTTTGTATATCAATATTCAAATAGAGATTGTTGACCTTTGGGTTGAGGTATTTGTACACGTATCCGTACGTTACCGGAATTTTAACATCAATATTTTTTTATTTATTTATTTTATAATAAATATAAATATTTATTTAATATATATTTTATAAAATACAAATAATTTAATTTAAATTTATTATTCTAATTTCTTGAAATAAAAAATGATTTATTAAATTTTAAAGAAATATTTAAAAATACTTTTTTTATAGAAAATAAAAATAAAATTTTAATACATACAAATACTTATGTTTAGTAAGACTTTCCTAAAAAATACATAAATATTTTTTTCCTACCCCTGGAGTCGAAGTTTGTCTTTTGGGACGACCTGACCTTCTCTTTCTGTGGGTCAGAGAGGCTGGCTTGCCTCTGCCTAAATCAAATATTCAGATTTCAGAATAGCCAACCAGTATTGACTGAACTAAATCTTGATAAAGTTGCAAACAACTTTTTCTATCAAGTGGGAATTTACAGGATAAATAATAAGAAGTTAAAATATACATCATGCAGAATCAGACGGTCATCGTATTGATATTTTACCGGGAAAGTGAAAATCATCATCAGCATTTCTTCATCACGCGTTCACCTTTATGATTAAATTTCTCTGACCAAAGATGTATGAGCATATTGAATAGGGATTAAAGTAATATGGCATTTGGTTCAACAGTGTTCAGATAATGTTTTAATAATTATGCTCGAATCGAATTTTTGTTTGGCCTCGAAAAAGTTTCCTGGCCATATTAAATTCTAATCAACCGTCGTCAAATATGACCTATTTATGCCATTTTGTTATTTATTTTTTCTTTAAATGCACTCTGGGTCGCCAGAATTTGAAATCAAATTATTAGTTGAGTATAAATTGACTGCTGCAATCACCAAAGCATAAACACGACATGGAAGGACATCAAGGAGGCAATGAGACCATGGAAAACAGCGGGAAGGGAAGATATCGGGGGATTCGGCGGAGGCCTTGGGGTAAATTTGCCGCAGAAATACGCGATCCAACAAGGAATGGTGCACGCTTGTGGCTAGGGACTTTTAACACCGCTGAAGAAGCGGCGAGGGCTTATGACAGAGCTGCATTTGCTTTCCGGGGACATTTAGCCATTCTTAATTTTCCCAATGATTATCAATATCACACTCAAATTGGCAGCAGCAGCAGCAGCACTTTGCCATCTTCGGCTTCTTCGACTGGTGGCAGAGGAGGAAGATCTTCGAGGGAAAAAGAAGGTGGTGTCATAGAGTTTGAATATTTGGATAATAAGTTGTTGGAGGAGCTTCTTGATTCTAGGGATGAAGATTGTCAAGGTAAAAACAACTGATCAAATTGTGGAGAATGCGTGGACATGTAAGTGAAATTATCGGTTTGTTTTTGTTTAATTTACAGGTGTCTTTTATTCTTTGCGAATTCCATTCTCTTGGAATCATTGTGATTGAAGTATTAACTGAAAGTATCATTACATTGATGGTGATGACTTTTTGAAACTTCATTCAAAAATGGATTAAGGCCCTGGTTTTATGCATATGTTTGAATTTTCCACCAACCCAGTTAGCCAAAATTGACGTTCAAGTTAGGAAATGTAGAAGAATGACTAGAGAGTTTCTCCTGTATCGAACTTCTGTGTATTGAATAAAATGACTATTACAACGTACTTATAGCTGAGCTAAACTAGCAAATGAACCGTTCTGATGGGCTGGATAAGAGACTAACTATGCTGGTCTCACTGGACAAAGTTGTCACAGCTCGTGGGTGGGCTTCTGCCTTCCGATTCATTTTCAATTGTTCAATCAACAAAAATGTCATTCGTGTTGGAATGAATCATATGGATTATGATGTCTCTGTTTCAACAAGACTGACGTCTAATAAGTCTAATCCAACATTGGAAGTCAAAACCATCTTTATATGTACGGACAACATAGCATTCCTTTTACAGTTATGTGTATATTATAAAGTGTGTGTGTATATGTATATATAAATCATAATTAACAGAGTAAAAATTGCTCTAATCTTGGACTGAGCAAGCGTTTCGCTCACCCCACAAAACAGCAAAATAATCTCGGCGTTATACCACAATCATACGGATATAATTTTCATTCATTCTTATTTTTGTTATCTTCAAAACTAAGAAGATCCTCCAACAACTGGTCATCCAAGTACTCAATTTCAATAACTTCTTTGGAAGCGGCTTCAGTACCACTACTTTCTACATTCTGAAACACAGAGAAAGTAGTAGTAGTAGTAGTAGAAGAATAAGAAGAAGAAGAAGATAAAAATGAAGAAGAAGAAAAAGGTGATGATGATGAAACTGAAGATGCAGAAAAGGAAGATGAAATTGAAGAAGAAGATAAAACCGAAGAAGCAGCAGAAGAAGAACGGACCTCTGATGAAATATATTCATCAGGGAAGTTAAGAATTGCTAAGGGGCCTCTCATTGAAAAGGCAGCTCGATCATAAGCTCGCGCAGCTTCTTCAGCTGAATTGAAAGTTCCTAGCCACAGTCGAGGAGCTCCATGCCTCGTCGAGTCGCGAATTTCTGATGCAAATTTCCCCCATGGCCGCTTTCTTACTCCTCTATAACTTACATCTGTTGTTTGTTCCTCTTCTTTGACCTTCCTTCGATTTTCTTCCATAAAAAGAGTCCGAGAAATGCTTGAAACTTTGCTCTCAACCGTTTTTATGCAGATTAGAAAAATTGCACTTTTATTGTCAAATCTGGAGTTTGCCATCAACTGTCCAATTAAATGAATTGGGAAATTTTCAACAAGATATGGAAAATCCTGCCTATATTGCTGGGTATTCCTAGTACCTTCTTGAAAATATCTTCTTGGATGATGACTTAGTAGGGGACCAACTTTTGGGTCATTTATGATTGGCGTTTTTGTTGGCCTTTTTCATTTCAGCAAAACTTTTGGGTGGGTATCCAATGAGTTGAAGGCTATGTCCTGTGGGTGACGATGGATTTGTTGGTATCATGTTAACCAGATAGATTCGAAGGATTAATATAAAATTGTTTATAATTTGAAAAAAAAATAATCGTATTTTGTCTAGTCCCCAGCCTAATGAGGTTGGTAGTGATGAGATCATGTGACTACGTTTGCAGTTCTTTCATCATGTTATGTTCTTATCTCATTAAGTATTATTTGTTATCCATTGGGACGGATTATTTATAGTTTAGGACGTATGAGATCTAATGACAAATGGGCAATTTGGATTTACTAGTTTAGTTCATTGAAGGCATCAAATCAAGTTGTTAATGTTATGATTTGGTGAGGTAATACGGCTTACGTTTATTAATTGAATCGCCATAGTTATCTAATCAATTGCTTATGTCAGTCCGTCGATGATGAATTGATAATGACGCTAACGATTCATACAGTCAATGATGAATTGATGATGACGCTAACCATTCATTCTTTGCTAGAAACAGGGAGATGGTAGCAATCCCGATTATTTATTATAAAAGTAAAAACAAGTTCCCTGCAAAAATGCCAAGACAAAACTGAAAAAGGAACTTGAAAATGAATCAAAAGCATGGTGAACTACTGCAAATGCCTGGTGCAGAGAACTGACAAAGTTGTTAATAAATTGCTGCGTGCAATAATGCAAAATATGAGTGGTAGAGCTACAATCAATTGTGAAGCAGAGGCTGGCGGCCGTTGGCGGATATATGCGCATTCCAGTGGGTGCGTTTTGTTAAGTTGATGAAGTGTTTAATGGCCTGAAGAACGCAGGCTTCGACGAGTAAGACAAATCCTCTTGGTCCTAATCCAATGTCGACTTGGTCGGTCCCATATAGCTTAGCCGGCAAGTTTGTATTTCTTTTGGTAAGCGAAAGAGAAGGGTCAAAATCAAGTTTCTGTATATTATTTTATTGTGGCCAAAGATCACAATTGTGGTCCTGCCAAGCAAGCTATTCGGTTCTAGCCGTCATGTTTATTTATCTATTTTTATTCTGCGTCTCTTTCTGTGTGGAGCTAATCATGTGATCGCAACTTCTAGCACCATTTGGGTCAGGAGCCAACAGAGTCCATTGAGTTTTCTCAAGGACTACAAAAGTTCACCAACTTGCTCTGTCATGTCTATAAAATCAACAACTCGAATTTCATCTCTAAAAGCATATGCAACGAGAAACACCGAAACCCATCACGATCAAATTAAGGCATATAATGATACTCTACCTAATAGAGATGGTATAGCTTAAATCATGAGTAAATATTTCGTGCGAAGGGCTTAATGGAAAGGAAAAGTGGAGAGAACCAGAGGCAAACTAAACAAGGACTGGGAGCCAATTCTAATCTTGTTTGTTAGAAATTCCACTAGACATGTTCATCAAACAGGAAACTGAAATCATTCTTCAACATTAAAGAGGCTGCAATGGTTTAATTCTGCATCCTTGTTTAGTTTGCCGAAGAAAAACCAAGTGAACCAATACATGTGCGTGAAAAGAGTACAACTTTACAAAATTTACAGGTTCCCCCATAAACGCCATGAGTGTTCTTGGTTTGAATAATATGATTATATTGGCATTTCGATTGTTGGTTTACTATGGTTCAAAAAACTTATTTTGACTTATATTTTTCTCCAAAGATCATTTGATGCAAAATGGCAAAATGCCTCGGCGATTTCAGATGGGACGCTATGGTACATTAATGTCTCACCAAAATGGCAACTAGCTTGTTGTCCAAGATGATTTACCAATGCTGAATTTCTTCTTTGTATTTAATACATTGAAGTTAAAAAAGAATTTCACAGAATAATATCAAAGGAAAGCTCCGGGTAACTGATATTAAGATGAAACAACAAGCATGTCATCAGTATGATAGAAGAGACGAGATAACAGTTCCACATATCCTGTGCTTAAATGAAAAATGAAAGAAGGAACTATCATTTTGCGAGACATCTTTCAGTTATCTCAAACTCAAATTACTTGAAATTACGAAGTAACAGAAATACGAATATGTCAAAACCATAAAGGATGTGACAACTATAAAGGACTTCAAACACTAGTGAGCTAACCTAAAAATGGGTTGTTGATTTTGTTTTCATCTTTCAATTGAAACACTCAAATCTTTTCAGCTCTGTCAATACATTTCTAAGAGACATCAAAGAACTCAGTCTAAGGAAGCTGCGGTTTTGTATTTTATTCAATGTGTATATTTTATAAGAACATGACAAAAAAAATTAGTCACAAAGTTATTTATAAAATAAATATTTTATAATATAAAATTATAATTTTTTATTTTAAATAAATAATTTATCTTGATCATTAAAATAAGGACCTCAAATAAAAAAATTAGTGCATACGTTGAATTAAACTATTGTGAAATAAGATATAATTAAATACGTTGAATTAAACTATTGTGAAATAAGATATAATTAAAGTGTTATTTGTCTTAATCATTATAAGTTTTATAAATTTGATTGATCTTAATCCTGATTAGATAATAAATTTTTATTTATGAATTATATCTTTTAAGTTATTATAAAATAAGATCTATTATATGGTCAAAATTTTAATAATTTTGAGATATAATTTTACGGATTGTATGAATATGTATTTGTAATATAAAATCTATACAAATGATGCTTACCTTAACTGTTTGTGGTAATTGATTATTCAAATTTATGGTTATAGTTTATTCAATAAAATTATTTATTGGATAATAATATTTATTTCTAAATAAATTTACAAATATAAAAATATTAAAAACAATTATTATAGTAATTCAATAACTTAAGATAAAAATGTAATTAAATAAACATTTACAATGGATCTGATTTAATTATGAGTATTAAATAGAAGATAATCAAGTAAATATTATTAGTCTAACAAAACTCAAATTTAATTAATTTTTTTTTATACATGTAATGAAATAAAAATATATTTTTCTACTACTTACCATGTTGAAATACATTTTTAAATTTTCCATATTCCAACAGCTGCACGAAGGAACAATGAATTTTCCAGCTCTTGTTTATGGGGAAATATGTAATTCTCCGGCATAGATTGATCTTAATACCATATTGAAAGGGGCTTTTCCATTTCTGCGATGGGGATGAGTCAATGTTTAGAGGAAACTACTGGCTTGATGGTATGAAGATAGCGTCGACTTCTCCAATTAACAAAAGTCACCCAAGTGATGCTCAAATTAAAATCGAGTGGAGTTTTGGTATCTGCTTGTAAATTTCCTATCAAGTGATGGTATTGCTTCGCCATTAGCAACTTTGTCAATCATTAATTGCTTGTGTATACTCCGCAAACAAGACCATGTTTATGTCTGGCGAACCCCGTCTGTACAATGCAATACATAAAAATCCTCTCTTACCCCATTCTTAATCAAACTTAGAACTCTAAAATAAAAATAAAATAAACATGAAACCTGAAAAAGTTGTGTTGTTGTTGTTTTAATTATTATTTTATTTTGCTATCGAACAAATCCAAGGAAAAAAGTTTCTACGTACAAAATTATATGAGCATCTTTATACTAAAAAAATTGAAGCACTGGAAAGACTTATTTATTTTTTCTTCACCGGGGACGTATATGGGTGTTTTAGACGTTGTTTACGGAGACACAGTGCAAAGTTTCACTCAAATGAAAACACTTCTTCAAGTGTAACTCTTATGTAATAAATATTTATTAAGATAGACAATTCAACTCCGAATCCTTTGCATTTTTCTCTTGCAATAATACCAAGCATTCTGTTAAGCTTGCCTCTTGTAAAGTTCGAGCACCAGTTCCCTGTTGTCACCCATGGATCTGTAATTCAAAAAAAATTCTTTGTACTGAAAGGCTTTGTAGATTGGAGGATTCAATGCATCAGTTAAAGCTTTTGCAGGCTCCACGATACTATCATCGGTACAATTTATGAATAGAGCAGCACTTGTTCTAGCCTCCTTCGAATTCGTCACAGCTCGGTGTTCTGCGCTCTTCAGCTTGTTGTTACTGATAATCTGAATTTATATATATATATATATATATATATGATCCAAAATCCAAAATTTTTTTAAAAAAATCAAATGCCTAAAAGAAAAACATTCATAGTGTACTAAAATTTCCCATTACTTGATGCAATTACCTGTAATGCATAGCCTATGTTAATCACAAATGCATTGGAAATGGGCTCAACCCCAATCCATTCTCCATCCTTAAAAACCTGAAGTCCACTAACATCCCCTTGAAGTACAACGGTTATGATGTTAGGGTCACAATGTTTAGGCAGCCCCAGGGTCAAGCTTGGTTCCGGGCACGGCGGGTAATGACTAACTGATAGTGATAAACTTTCGCTTAGTTTATCCCTGAAATAACCAGTGTCAAGTCCCAGTCCTTCAGATATCATCTCCAGGATGATTGAACCCATCTTTTTTGCTTCAATTGTGTATGCTCCAACAACTTCACTGGTATATTTTTGTAACGAATTCACAATGTCATATAAAATATTGAGTTCATAACTTTGAAATAAATTATATATTACCGGTATCTAGTTGGCTTTTCAGGCCAATATTGAATGCATTCCTGTAAAGGATGACAAGGATGTCTCAAGTTGTCGCGCCAAAAGTGAAGATCTTCACAATGATAATTTATACCACTTGTGCAGAGCTTTGCACTTTTACTAGGGTTCTCAGAGTAGAAACTTGCCTTGTCCTCTGCAGGCATCTCAAAGAACTCCGTGAAGACATTCTTTGTGTCTTTTATTAGCTTTTCTGGAACTCCATGGTTAATAACCTGTTTTCCAGTATTTCCATTAGCATTTTGTAACATATATGTTAGTTTTCACAGTCTAATGGCACAAAACACTGCTTGAAATCCCCCTTCCTTGAAAAAAAAATTGTAATTTCAGAGAAAAGCAAATGTGAACCTGGAAAAATCCAAACTCTTTGCTAGCCTCCAATATTTGCCGAATGAGATCAGATCGGTTGTGATCTAATGCTTTACTTAGATCAACCACAGGAACGGTGTTGCAGAAAGGAGCATTAATGAATTTTCCTGGTCTTGTTTCGAGTGGGAATATGTAATTGTCAGGCAAAGATCGATCTTTATACCAATTTGAAACGAGCTTTTCCATTGCTGCAAGGTGAAGAGTGAATCTTCTGAGGAAACTACTGGTTTTATGTTGGGAAGATAGCGTGACTTCTTTAATTAACAGAATTGCTCATAAAATTGAAATTGAGTCAGGCTCGCAACTGGTTGTAAATATGGACAGTTACAATCAGCTGGCCACTAAATTCCAACCATATAATTTGTGTAATATGAAACAGATATTGAATATTTCTTTTCAAAGGTCATTTTTTTCCAACTAAGCATCGGCGAATAACCCAACAAGTGGTAATATTTAACAGATTTTACTTTGTTATTAGCAACGTTAGCAATCGCTGATTGCTTGAACATAATCGTAAAAAAACCATGATTACGACTGGTGAACGGCACCTGTTTATCCAATTGCTCAAATTGGCAAAACCAATTTGATATTAGTTTTGAAATGTTATTGGCAGTTCGACAATCTCCAAGCTCTTTTGTTTTTAATTCTTTGTTATTATCTGAATTTCAAATCATTAGAGCACAACTGCACAAGTTTTGCTATGTTTCTGGACAATTCATGTTAAGAAAATGAAGTGAATTTGTTAGAGCACAACTGCACAAGTTTTGCTATGTTTCTGGACAATTCATGTTAAGAAAATGAAGTGAATTTGTTTTCAAGGATAAGAGTCATGCTGATATTCACTAAAACAGATTAGTTTATCGTCTAGTACAATACAGTACATACATATCTTCTCTTACACCATTAATCTACAATTCTAGAGCTTATAAACTTCTGGACAGCTTCAGCATCAGCAGACTTGGATAAAAAGTCAACATGAAAGTCTTTGAATTTTAGGGCTCTGTGTATTGGAGGATCACCAGTGTTAACCAGAACTTCTGCAGGCTCTATAAGGCAATCATTTGACGGATATAAAAAGAAGGAAAGAGTTGTCCTAGCATCACTCGAATTTGTTACCACCCCGATGTGCAGCGCCTTTAAGCTTGCCATTGCTGATTATCTACAATTCGGATAACGCAAACTTGTAAGTGCTAATTAGTATGGAAATATTAAGAAGTAAATCAACCAATAATCACAAATTCAGACTAGGATTTCAATGAAAAGGGCCACGGACAAAAGTTTAAGTACCTGTAACACTTGACCTATTTTGACAACAAATGAGCAAGGAAGAGGATCAACACCAATCCATTCCTCATCCTTGAAAACCTGGAAGACCATGGACATGTCCTTGAAGAACAATGGAAATGACGCTAGGATCACGGTGCCTAGCCAGTTCCAGAGTTAAAGTTGGGTCATGACATGGTTGATAATGATTGATCAAAAGTATTGGACTTTCGCTAATATCACTTTCAAAATATCCAGAGTCGAGTTCTAGTCCTTCAGAAATCAGTTCGAGGATCCTGATACTCAACTTTCTTACTTGAATTGAATATTTCCCAACTGCCTTTCTTCAAAATGTTTGAAAGAAAAAGAGAAATTCATTATTTTCTCTGCCTGATCAATGCAAATATGGCGTCTGCATACAGAGATTTAATGTGAGAAAAGTACGGGTATCTGGGTGGCTTTGCTGGCCAGAATTGCATGTATTTCTCTAAAGAACGACAAGGGTGAGTCAAACAATCCCTCCAGTAATGATTTTCTTCAGTTGCATAACTTCCATTGCTTGGCCGGAATGCATGGAACTCTTTGACAACAGCAAGGTTGTCATCCATTAATTCTTTAGAAACTCCATGGTTGACTACCTGTTTAGGAAATATGTTGCAAAACAACACATTTATCTGACGGGTCTATAAGATATGTAACATATTCTAAACAAAACATGCATTCCCTGAAATTAGAAGAATTTGATGCGATGAAAAGTAGATATTGTGATGGTATGAACCTGGAAAAATCCAAACTCTTCACTGGCTTTCATAACTTGCTGAATGGTCTAGTTTCGATCTCGGCTGCTGAGATGAAGCACTGGAATAGATTTTCCTGGAGGAAAAATGAGCTTTCCAGGTCTCTTCTCTGGTGGGAAAACATAAATTTCAGGTATTGCTCCGACATTAAACCAGCTTGAAACAAGTTTCTCCATGACTTCAATTGTCTTAAATTGGGGATAAATTTAATGGGATTAAATGGAGGTAACATTATTATTTTGTAGAGGAGGGATGTTGCAAGCTGTTGACCAAAGGATAAATATGATAAAATGGCTTGAAAGTTTGCCGTATATGGCAAGTTACATGCACATGCATCAGCAACTTGCTAATAATAACAATACAAGAATAAAAATTAATTTCGGTTCTGATAATGAACAAGTTGCTAGCACCCTGCTAGAAAATTAATTTTGATTCATATAATCGATCCTCCTTTAGATGAATAATGCAGATTCTTCGTTCTAATTTTAGGCAGAAATGTACACGAGTTTTATTTAAGATGGTGCATTTATGAAGCAACAAACTCTGCACCCAACACTACGGATTATGAACAGCCGGCATGTCTAGCTGCATCAGTTGCTTTTTAAGGTATCTGAACCCAAATGGCAATAGTTTCACTAATTTAATGGTAGATAACAACAAAAGCACAGAAGACTGAGTCGGCAGAATAAATGGCCTGAAGATTGATAAAAAAAGAAGGCCATGACATAAACATCAAATTTCTATAAAAATTAATGCCATTGACATTGTGCAAACGGAAGAAGAAATGGCTGCTCTAGTCTAGGATAATCTTGAAGTTGAGAAATGTGTTGATGTAGTGTTGAGGTTCAAGGTTCCAGTTACATGTTAAGAGTATACTACAAGGACTTCTACCATGTGATCTTTGGTTTACACTCTATGCCATCCAACGGTTGTGAAAATAAGATTTCTTTTCTTTTTTTTAATATATATATATATATAATTTTTTTTTCTTTTTTTTTAAAAAGAATTTCTAATTTTTCAATAATTATTGTGCCTCTACTACCTAACCGTATAGAAAATTCTTTCAAAACGGAGTTGGGTTTGTATATGCATTGGATATTCTGGACTTGATTTTCAGCAGTTTATAACTTAAGATAAGAGGGAAGTAGGTATTGTTCTTTTCGCTGAATGGTAGTTTCAATGTTTTATTATAGAAATTTTATAGATTTCTTACCCTCACAAAAACACTGATATGAAAAGGGTAACCTATTATTTCAACAAATCTTTTTATAACAGCAGTTGATTCTGCATACTTTGTATGTGGAAGAAAACAAACATTATATCATTTGCCTGCTTAAAAAGAGCAAGAAAATAATAGAGAAAAATTTTTGTAGGTGACTTGTTTTTTTTTGTTCTGACACATTTTTATCTGTAGGGTTTCTACTTTCATTTTCTTAGATACATACAAGGCAAAAGGGGAGAAGGAAAGAAAAGAAAGAAATAATCATGGTATTATAACAGTAAATCTTGGCCTACGATCCACTTCACAGGGTGACCAAATTATCATTCATGTTGAATATTCTAAAATAAAACTGCATCCATTGCTTTACCAAAAAAATTTAAAAAAAAATCAAAGAGCTCTCATATTTCTTGCTTAACATCAGAAGTAATTGACATAGTTTTGTCATTTCCAATTAGCTTTTATAGAAGCACATGTGAATCTCAAGCCTTATCATTTTATTTTATCTTGGTCTCCAGATTCATAGCCACTAATTCCTTGACTTTAGTTTCTCAACTGGCACTTTTATTCCACTTGGGTTATGTATAAACCTTGTCTCTTTGCTCCTCTTAGAAGATACTCCCCCTTTGTTTAAGATTTCACTGTATTCATAAGTCAATCCTGCATCTTTTCCAAAGATTTCATATGTATATATATATATATATCATTTGGGGTCTTTGCTTACGGCACCAAACTCCGAACACTTGTATAACCCGGTGGATCAGGCTTTAGCACCCATCAAAAACCAGGAAATGATTACATATCAAGCTTCATTGTCTAAATCAGAGTCTGCTTTTCCTATACTAGCCATTGTTATTCTGAGTATCATGGGCACGGCTTTATTGCTTGTTAGCTACTATTTTTTTGCGAGCAAATGCTGCAATAACTGGCGCCAAGTTAGTCTGATGAGACGATTTTCTGTCTTGAGTGCAAGTCAAAATGAAGAACCATTTATAGCTTTCTCTCCAGCCATGTGGAATCGTGGGCTCGATGATTCAATCATTCGTGATATCCCAGCATTTCAATTCAAAAGAGAAGGTGAGCAAAGAAGTATTTACGGTTGTGTGGTTTGTTTGAATGAGTTTCAAGAACCAGATATGTTAAGAGTTCTTCCCAATTGCAGTCATGCATTCCACTTAGATTGTATTGATATATGGCTGCAAAGCAATGTCAATTGTCCTCTTTGCCGCACAAGCATTTCAGGCACAAGTCGTTATCTGATAGATCAAATTGTTGCACCAAGATCTTCACCTCAAGGTTCACAGCAATATGCTGATAGCCTCATGGGTGGTGATGAAGATTTCGTGGTGATTGAATTGGAAGGAGAAGATGAGGTTTTGTTCTCTCATAGGCAACAAGAAAGAGTAGACCATTCAAGTGAAATTTTTGAGCAACACAGAAATCAATCACCTAAAAAATTAGAGCAGGAGCTTGGATACTTAAAACCAATGAAACGCCAACATGTCTCAATCATGGGAGACGAGTGCATTGATGTAAGAGAGAAAGATGATCAGTTCTCTATCCATCCCATTAGGAGATCATTCTCACTGGATTCAGCAGCTGATCGACAGCTTTACTTGACCGTTCAATCAATCTTTCAACAAAATCGCCATCATAGAGAGGCTAGTGCTAATGAAGAATGTAGTTCCAGAGTCCAAAAATCGTTATTCCCATTTGAACAAAGCAGGGCATCGAGAAATGCCGTTCTTCCTGTAGAATTCAAGTCGTAGTGTGAGATTGTTTAGTTTGAGTACCGTCTGTTCAGTTTCTTTTGGTCTTTGATTTTTGAATTTGAGTTGCTGGAGATTGTAGGATGCCATTGAACAGTTGCGTAACAAGAAGCTGACGAGTGTAGAGTGATCTTTGATTGTTTTTTTTTCTTGGCTGGAGAGAAAACTTAAAAGAATTGAGTTCTCACTTGAATCTAATGAAAATGGAATTGTTGCTTAAGCCCCTAAAGTTGGATAAGACTATTATAATTTCTCGAGTTTCTTCCTCTTCATGAATGAGAATGATTGCTTTACTTTGCTCTACTTTTGTCTAGAGTTTCAGAGTACGAGATAAAGGAAGGCCGGCCTGATATAGTGGGAGCCAGAGAGGGAATAATCACAAATGAAGAACGAAAAGTTTTCTTCGGAAATGATCACCATTCTCTTTCCGATTGTGTTGATTATTCTGACGCCTGTAACAGAAGCCATGATTCTGCTAAAGATTAATTATTGCAGCAATGCTCTCATTGTTTTTCGGCCAGAATGAGCCACACTTGTCTATTTGCTTGTAAGCTGTAATACAAAAAGGGGAAGAGTGGGCCTCCCTTCATCAACCAAATCTATCAGTGTTTCTGTATTGATGTGTGTTAAGCACTATCAGCTGTGTCATCCGTAGAGAATGGCGTAGCCACAAATTGGCCATTTGATAAGCTTTTAGCTCCTGACTTGGGGACTTCTCTAACTTAGTCTTTGGTTTGATGACCACACAAAAAAAGGCAGAATCTTCAGAGAAGGTACCCAAAAAAGAATTGTCCGCCTGATTCGGCAGGATATCCCTGGGAATAGAACATCCGCTCAGAAGACACAGGGCAATGAGTTACATAAAACTTGTTTAGCACTGCAACATAATGAGTGAAGAAACAACCGAATAAAGTTACCAAGGAAAGGAGCAATACGCATGTGGTAGGGCAAAGTCTTTGTCAAGATGAACACTTAACATTAACATCATCAAGCTATTCCAAGTAAAATGTAGAGTTTCATCATTATAACTAAACTATTCCCTTCCTCTCAATTACACATGGATAAGCAGTGCCTTCTGAGCATTATGACTCACTAAATACACTAATTGTCCTAGACAGAAGTGGGAAATAAAGTAAAAAGATACAGCTCAAACGTGACAAAGGAATTTCTCTCAGTGCATGATCAAGTGCCCTGCCAACCATGCCACACCAAGGTGTGATTACTTGCTCTAGCTTATTAATAATGAGCTTCTTTAAATGTTCTTTGCTCAACACAGCAAACAATGAAACCCATAAAGTTACTTCTAACACCAACATCACTTACCAAGGGTCTCATAGATGTCAATAAGATTTGAACATTTCAGATACCATGTCGCAGGTGATACAAAAAGTAGTGCAGAACAAACATGATTTAAACTTAGCAACAATATCAATATATCATGAATATAATCAGAACATGAATAAACAGACTTCATCGAACAGAAAGCTTCCTCAAAACAACATAATGTAATCTCATCTTATAATACACTGGAGCATATCAATAATATATAATGAATTAACATTTTGCCATCCTGAAGACAATTAAAAAATCTAACTGTTTGAGATGCTGGAAAAGACTGAATCAATCAGTGTCAAAAATTTTAAAAGAGAAATCAATGATTCTCACCACTTCAATAATAAAGCTAACCAGAAACAAATGGTGATATGCAAAACAACGCAATGGAGCTTTGGCCATAAAGTAATTCAACCAAATTGCACCTGTTAATTTCTGTTGACAGAAACATCAGGTTGTGAGCTCTGGCCCAGAGAGATTAGTGGGGGGGAAGCGCAAGGCCTTTGAGGGAAGCTGGTTTGTGGATGCACCTTGGTCTTTATTCTTTAATTGTTCAAGAAGTGGGTGGCCTTCTGAAGGTTCATCTTGTGCACTCAGTCCACGGCTTTCCCAGGCATCAATTAGCTGTTTTTGGAACTCAATTGCAAGAGAATAGCTGCAAATCCAAAGAAAATCCTCAAACTACTTATCTTACTCTTACAGCCAAATCAATAAGACAGCATTATCATTCGTCAGTTCATATCATCTCATAATGCTGCTGCAGTGAATGTATTCATGCAGACATGACAAGTGTTTGAACATCTAAGCATGCATGAGTTCATATCATCTCATAATTAGTATGCAAACTATTAAAAACATATCAATAACAGGTAAACATCTGCTTTTTGGGTAAATCAAAAAATAGAAACATAATAAGTAACATTTATGAAAACAATTAACACAAGGAAAACCAAAGATTGATGGAAGAAATATAGCTGAATGAAAAAGTTTTAAAACATACAGCAATTATGTTCCAAATTGATATGGCTTCCAAGTTGATAAGGGCCTAGGGAGGTGTAAGCAATATAATTAGATAGCACCAGAGAAGCAATGGATCAGTTGTCCAACAGATCCATAGTATAATTTTTTTTTCTTTTGGCTGATAACCACTGCAGATTTGAGTAACCAATAATAGATGAAAAAAATCCCTAAGAAATAAGAATGGAATGAAAGTAGAGACTCAATTAATCAACACTACCTTCTCATGGTACTATAAGCTTTTGAAAGATTTTGACATGCTTCAATTGAATCAGCATGGTAGGCTCCAAGTGAGATGTCCATGATGTCCATTGCAACTGAAAACATCTATGCTGCAAAGTGAGGTCTATCCAGTTCCAAGTATGCAGCCCCCAAATTATCCAGTTCAAAGCTCTCTTTCAACCTCTCTGCCGCACCCTCTAAGTAGGGAATTGCCTGAGAAACCTTACCTGTCAACAGGAGTAACCACCCTATTCTAGCAGAAACACTTCCTTCAGAGTGCTGCTCCTGTGGGAGCTTCTCAAGCAAAGCCAATGTTCTCTTCAACAATGAAATTGAAGTTTCAAATTCATTCATAGTCTTATATTGCATAGATATATCTGACTAAGCCTCAGCAACTTGCACTGGTGAGAGCGTCTCTTTCTTATCTAGAATTCCACCAGCAATCTCCAAATATCTCTTTGCAACTGCAAATTTTTCCTGATTACGCAATGCTTTCTCCATTCAAATTAAAACTAATGCTCGAGTCTCACTATCTTTCTCTGTTTGCAGAACAGCACCCTTCAATGTAGTACTTGCCTCCTCGTACTTTCCCTATGCAATCTGCACATTTGCAGCATCAATCTCTGCACGAAACAACTCTGAACTAAGACCCCAACTCTTCAAAACCTTCTGTGACAACTGATTCTGCTCCAGTGCCTTCTGGTGCTCCTCTAACCCACTATATATCACCCCAAGAAGCCTCCTGTCCTGTGCAACCTCTACAGAATTATGCCCCAATCCATTCTTATGAATCTCCAATACCTTCAAACCAAATGGCAATGCTTCCTTAAAATTCAAAACTGCAGCATAAGCTTCGGCCAAATTTCTATCCGCCACTCCTAATTCCCTATTATCTTTCTCCAACATCAGCTCTTTAATCTCCAAAGACTTCTTAAGACTCTCTATAGCCTCCTCCCTCCTTCCTATTGCTGCCTTAACATTGACTAACTCAAGTTGCATGGCATGCATGACCGGCCTAATATCTTCTAGGCTACCTAAACCCTCTTCCTCTAACTTGCTCAGTATCCTATTAGAACTACTAAGATACCCCAAACTGTCACTAAACCTTTTCAAGCTATAATTAGTAGAGCCCATTAGATGTAAACACATAGCAACAAGTAAAGACGGTCTCAAGTACTTTCAAAGCTCTTTTAGCAAAAGACAGAAACTGTTCCGGGTCCTCAGCTTGTTGGTCAAGTTTCAGACCACTTTTCAAAGAAGCCAATCCAAGCTCCGTTTCGCCAAAAGAAGCCTCCGTTTGTGTAAAAATTTGGAGCAATTCTTCAGTGGTCTTAGCAAACTCAAAAGCCTCTTCAAGAGCAGATTTTTCTCTGTCCAGACGACAATTGAGGTGGATTTTCGACAAGGGGCTTGATTTTCTGACATGGTTTTGTTTGGTTATGAAGACCAAGCCACGGGTTTTTGTGCAGGGTTTGGCGGGGAAGAAAAGGGGGTGATGTCAGAAACGTAATATTTGGGTAGTAAAGGGGTTAACTTTTGGGGCTTGCGGCTAGTTAAACGTGAGAGAAGTTGAATTGAAGCTCCTTCCATGGTGAAATTCAGGGGATTCTCTGTAGTTTTGTTAAACCCCGATCAAAAGCAGAAAAACCCTTCGGTACAACCTCTCTGTTTTTGTTTCTTGTGAAGCAAGGGGGAACATGACCAAACGATGCGTTTTGTCGCCCATACATAAGTAATGCACTTCTGCTTTTGGGTTCATGAAGCTAAAAGGTTTTACTTGTTTATTTTACTAAAATAGTCCCATTTTCATATTAATTTATGTTTACAGTCTGAGCTTCAAATTTTATATATTTGAGATCAAATTTTAATATTTGAATGAAAATACTCCAAATAAGAGGAATTTCATCTAAAAAATAGATGAATTTTATCCACATAAAAATAATCGAGAAAAAGATAAATTTGTTAAAAGAAATTATTTTTACGATAATTTGATTTTTTTTAATATATAATTCATCTCACAATATTTTAATTTAAAAAAGATATAAATATATTTTTTAATTTAAATGGACGTTAATTCTTTAATTTTAAATATAAAAAAAATTATAATTCAAATTACCAACAACAACAGAGGTGAATCTAAAAATTGGGCCACCAACACAAACACCCATGCTAATAATAAATAACAGTAATCGATTTATTTCGCCATTTCCATCAATTCAATAACAAGAGTTTATGTTATTGGATTTCCTTTTATTTCTTATCCTGAGCCTTGTTCTCAACTTAATTATTGTAGTTGTGGTTGCATTTTTAATGCAGAAAATAAAAACACAGTTCTAGAGAAAATTTCAAGACCAACGGACAGAAGACGGTGGAGTTCGATGGCTCCTCATTACTCACAAGAACCAAGACTTATTACTCGAAACCAAGTCCAGATACTTAAGCATATATATTTACATTTGCAAAGAGATTAGGTGAATAAGAATGAAACGTTGAATGATGATCAATAGTTTGTAATCGCTTTTGCAAGTTTAGAAGGCTCTCAATGACTCTTGTGGCCTTGATCACCTTCTAAAGGAAGCCCTAAACAGATTCTATCTAATCTCGTTGTGAATCTACATACAACAAAGGATTGAGTTTCCTTCTTGCACAGAACAAATAAAAGGGTCCACCCATGGAAATCCATTCACAGTTTTTATCAATCTCAAAAGAAATAAACAGATAATATACTAAAACCTTGGAGGCTCTGGATTTATAATGGGGGTTTCAGGAGGTTTGGTATAAATATCATCAAAATGTAGATTTATATTTCCTCCAGCTTCAAGGTCATCCATACATGTTGTACGTGATAATTTATGGGAATTCCTCCAGTCTAAGAATTGTTCTTGCTCCTCTAAGCTTCTCTCGGACAAATTATCATAATTATTAGTACGAGCAGTGTACTGGTTGAAATCAGGAGGCTCAAGAAAACTTGAGTGGGGCTGTGAAGTATCATGAGGACCACTTCTAGCCCACCAATGGCTTCTGGTAGGGTGTGCTAAGTTACTGGAATCGTGA
Organism: Xylocarpus granatum; assembly: GCA_019650275.1. Lineage (NCBI taxonomy): Eukaryota > Viridiplantae > Streptophyta > Magnoliopsida > Sapindales > Meliaceae > Xylocarpus > Xylocarpus granatum. The sequence goes on along the minus strand of BNST01001733.1, from coordinate 662,010 downwards.
TGCTGAAGTACACTCTCCCGGAAGAACGGAGCTGATGTTGAAGCCTCTAGATGAGACTGTGATCGATCTCCATACCGTTGGCCCCAATATTCTTCATATCTCGCTTCATTCTGCGTCAAGTTTGATGGCATCCAATAATTACCGTACTGTTGCTCAGCCCCTTCAAACGGTCCAGTTGGTATGTCTACTCTATGAGTATCACCAGTTGTTTGTTGATGTTGTGAGATATAAAACCAATCAAGAAGATACGGGTGATTCTTTGGTTCTGCATCAACTAGCCACAAAGAACCCAACTGATAACCAGTTCCAGGGGCATTACAAGGCAATTCCCGCGGTAAAATACCATTTCTTTCCCCATGGCCTCTCAAATCGGGGCTCCCCAGCCACATTCTAGTTCCCTGTCCTCGCACCTTTTGCTCCTTAAAAGTCCTAAGGTTTAAAAGGAACTGCTCTCCCTGAGCATCGGGCTGCCAAGAAGGATAGCAACTCTGGAAACTGCAACCAAAATGGAACAAATAATTAAACATAACAATAAGCAAACATGGAATAACATACTTTCTCTTTTCAGCACTTGTCTATTTGTACCTCAGGAATGATTTCTCCATTTTCCCTTGAGAGCTCCTCTGGGCATGAGGTGCGTGACATGGAGAACCATAATTACTATTGCCATAGTTTTGGAAGTCAAAGGTGCTAAAACTGCCCATGGATTTGCAAAAAGTTAAATCTCTTTGATGTCAAGCATGAAGAGAGCTTACAACAGTTTACTACTCAAATTCACTGCCTTGACATAAATTGTGAATTTAAAAGAGCTGAACATACTAACCTGCAAACATGACCAACACCTTCAACATCCACTGTGTAATCTCTAATGAACTGTAAAATATCATCCACTTGCTGCAAGGTAAAATAGAATGTTCCAGTGAAAACTAACATTTATAAAGTGAAATTAAAAAAAAAGAAAAAAATAGCATGGTACACCGAATGATACAATGAATAACAACCTTTGGAACGACAAATAACAGCAAGAATGGAGTGAGGAAAATTGAGGCCATCTCCTCAAGTAACATCATCCCAGTATACTGCATCATAGTGAAAAGAAATCACAACACTGTAAACCAAAAAGGTTTAAACTATCTCACCTAAACAACAAATAATTATGGTATTGGTGTCATCAGATTGAACATCAAACATATACTAACTTTAATCCCTAAATACACCACAATCCCCTAGAGAAAGAATACTTAGCAGACTACAACTCTTAATGCATTTGTTAATTATATGCCAGCACATCTAGGATCCAGGTAAGCTATAATAGGCAAGGCATGAGATAACAGGGCCAATGTACCTCGGCATGATAGAATATCAATAAATGTACACAACTAATGAGTATTACACAGAGATCTGAAATCATTTTCGGCAAGATATTCCCTTGATGCGAGAATTCTACATTCCACATATCAAGTTGCACATGAGATTACATAAATAACTTCAAATTTGTTAACTGAGGACGGAACCAAATTCCAGAAGGATTAGCAAGTTTTCAATATCAGTTTAAAAAGACCAAGGAAGTGTCCACCAACCTATCATTAAAATTAACGTAAACAACAAACGGAGGCCGGGCATAGAAGTGCCAAGGAAAAAAGCAGCAGCAAATACAAACTAGCCATTTCCAAAAATAAATGTAGAACAAGAAAAATATACACAACTGACTTCTTCATTTCTTTTTCTTTCCTCTATTTTTTTCTTCTGTTTTTTTTTCTAACTGACAACAGATTGATTATTTATATTCTTTGACAAACTAATACAAAGGAAGCATAAGAAAGAACCAATATAAAAATTAAATAAAGTGAGAGATTGAAACATGCCAACACTATAAAATACAACCAGTACATCTGCATAGGACAACTGAGGACACCTACAATTAGCAGGTGTGCTATATAAATAAGAAAAGTTGCAGAATGTTTCAGTTCAACCAAGCATGCTACTCATACTTCAATTAAAAATGAAATGAAACTTCATAAGATTACCTGAAAAAGTGCTTCAAACTCTTTCCGGACTGCCTCAGTATTTTCCTTACAACGCCATCTCTTTGGCATATAATGTGTGTGTTGAACCACCATAGACATTGCTCCTTCTGGATCAAAGACCAAGAGCTCATCCATTACTGCAGCTCGGCTAAGAGCTGTTATGGTTCCAAAAACAGCAGCATACCAAAGCAAGTTGCGACCAAATATCTACAAGGTTTGAACATAATGTAAACAAAACATTGCAATTTGCAAAACAGCAATGATCACCATTATTAAAGATATGATCTGATTCAGACTGTAAAAGTAAAAATATAATTTACATGGCCCTCAAGTAGAGATTCCTCCAGAAATGCAATGATGATGAGAATTGCAGCAAAGCCACCGAAGACAAAAGAAATAAACTTTGCAATGATAGCAATAATAGGTGATGGAAATTGCTTCAGGTAATCAGAAGCATGCACTACACTGCTATTGATCCGGTGCTTGAACAAATGGTCAACCTGTAGGAGAAATATGAAAGCATTAATAAGATTAATCTCACTGAGGCTAGCAATAAAGGGAGCATTCATTTGTTCTTAACATTTTGAAAACCTGTGTACATTAACTTAGATCTTCACTAAAAAAAAATTAACCCAATCACTTGAGCAGTTGATATAAGTTTGTCTTAATTGTTCATCACAAGAAAAAAAAATCCAGGGTAACTTAGAAAGATACCTCGTTGAATTCCCTAAATATCCACTTTGACAAATTTGACCATCGTCGAGAGGAAGCAGTGCTTGGATGATTATAAAATTGTTCAGCATGCCTTAAGAAGAGATATACCAGCATAAATATGACAAGAAATGGAGAGAGTATAAACATTGCAAGCCCAACAACCATAAGCCTTTTCCTTAATGTTTTAGGATTATAAACAAAGTCTGTCCTGACACAAAAGTTGCTGCAAAATGAATTGCTTCTGATCAGAAAATGATCATATACCTTAAAGCAATAGGATAATTAAGATTCTTTGGTATTGCGTTGATTCCAGCATACTTTAAAAGCAATGCTAGAAATCTATTTGGTAACACCAACTTTTAGTAGCACTCATCCATTTTTGCAATAACATTTGATATCTAGTGTTTCCGTCTAACAGCAGCTGTGGCTTAAAAGCCACCACATCTCCATACCAAACAAGCCTTAAATTACCCCTCTTAAAATCTTACTTTGTATGGGCTAGCACTAGATAATTGCCATCCTCAAGAAATTAGAATCCTAACAAGGCAACAAAGCAGTCAAGCTTTTGAATCATCAGTAGTAATGTATATCACACCATACAAGGATAAACAAAAGCATTACTACTCAAGTAAATTATAGTGTAGAGCCTCCTTAGGCTTCTGCCATTACTTGTTTACAGTTATCCAACTTACAATATTGCTTTAATGTCAGAAGTATGTGAAGAAAGATAAATTCATTTGCAATAATATTTGATATCTAGCGCTTCTGTCTAACAGCAGTTGAGGCTGAAAAGCCACCATGCCTGAATACCAAACAAGCCTTCAGTCATCCCTCTCAAACTCTTACTTTGGATGGGCTAGCACTTGATAATTGCTGCCCTCAAGAAATTAGAATCCTAAAAAGGCAATACATCAGTCAAGCTTGGCTTCTTCCATTGTTTGTTTACGGTTGTCCAAGTTACTGAATTTCTTTAATATTGAAGTATGGGAAGACCTATGAATCCATTTATCAAGAACGCAAGAAGACTGTAAACACTCTGCTACCATTCACCCTCTCTCTACCAGCCCTACCAAGAAAAAAAAGGCGTGAGACATTCTTCTAGGCACCATATAACCAATTAGAGCTGGACACATGAAAATATCAAACTCAAGAGCTCAACAAAGGCATAATATATTCCAGAAAAGAAGGAGCATGATAGTTTCTAGCAAATATTGTAATACTAATTAAAGATGGCCAAAAATTAAACATAAGTATCAAACCAGTTAAAAATTTTGTACAATTCAACTTACCGATCAAACATGCTCTGCAGTATGCACCAATTTAAGGTCCATTCCAGGGTCTTGGTAAGTATAAGGCGATGTTGTAAGCCATCTGATGCCAGTCTGACAGTTGGACCAGCCCCAGGGACCCACTTATAGATTGGAAAAGCTAGCACCCCTTTGTTGAGCATCCCAATCAAGTAGTTTTCCTTCCGCATCAATCGCATCACCACATCATGAGCAGAAAGATCCTTAACCACACAGAGTTGCTGTGCACTTTGTAATTCAACAATCTTTTCAAGAATGGTTGCCCAGGGCATGGTTTGAATTTCACTGTCTGTAACATGCAGACTGCAAAAAGTGAATAACAAGGCTTATTAAATTGGTAAAAAAAAAGCTAGCAAACAAAAAGATTTTACACCAAAACAAAATATAGGCTTTTAATACATTTCTACACTCACACCCAAATTACAAGGATGAAATTCAGGCTTACCTGTTGTAATAGAAGTGACGGATTCCTAGAGTATCCTTTAATTGAGCAAAAAATCTTAAAAAACAGAAGATCCAATAAATGGAAAATAACCCCAAATATCCAACAATAATAGCTTTGGATAGTGTTAGAGGGGTTAATGGATGCTCATGAAGAGCTTCCTTAGCCAGATCACAAGGCTTAATTCCAGATTCAACCGCATCCATCCCACATTTTGCATTACGAAGACCATTCCAATCAACATAGAGCAAGAAAAATGCTGAAAAAGATATGGTGAAACCCAGGCTCAGAAGCTCAACTATCCACTTTATAATTATACACCAAAGTCCTTTTTCGCAATAGTAACCATAGAGCCTTTCAAAAAAAAGATCCAAATCAGCAATTGGTGCCGCATTCAAGCTTTCACCATTAAGAAGCCCTGTTGGGCTCTCATTCCCAGGACTGGGTATCCTTTCATGTCCATGGTCAGATAACTCAATCTCAGGAGGCACGTCTTTCAGCAAGCCTGCTGTCAATGATGAATCACCAAGCCATTTCAACTTCAATATGCTCAGAGGACTTGTAGTCTTTTGCCTACTGAACATCATTTAAAAACACTGACAGTAGGCAAAAGCAACCAGTCCATTACCCAAATGAAGTGAATGATAGAAATCGATCTCTTCTGTAAGCATGCAGGAACAAGGGAAAATTTAATATGTCAACGATGAAAGTGGGAAAAAATTGTAAAAAGCAAACTGGAAAACACACAGAAAAGTACACATAAGCAGTGAGACAAAAAATTTCCTCAAAAAATTGTTCAAACTACACAGCCCACTTATTCACAAGGTCAAGCACTAATAATCAGAACAATGAGAAGAAGATAACAACATATATAAGGTGTAGAACTTGCAGAGAAAAAAAAACAACATCAAATGCTCCTTCTATAGCCTCTTCTATATCCATTTTTCTTCAACCTAACATACAGTTAAAAGCACTTCAAACAAATTTTAGGAACTTAAAATAATAAGCAGTTAAAAACAGGTAGACAATTGAGCCCTTTGGACCAATAGTCAATCATTGCCTGCATACATCAAATTTTATCTCTAATGCAGATGCATCAAAATGGTGTGTAATTGAAAATAAATAAATGTATAAACAAAATAAAATAATATTCAAAAAGATAAATAAAAATCTCACACTACATATTAAGAAGACGAGTCATTGCCAATGCTAAACGTTTCTACATCTTGACTGTCTTAAATCTAGCATATATTGTTAATTTCTATGTTGCATTATAAAAATGAAATTAGGATTATCTTTCTCATGTATTGTAAATGTCCAGCAATTGTGTAGGCACTTCTCCATTCACCAAAACTCAATTGTTGAGTCCAATCAATACTAATTCAGTGCTGCAATGAAATAAGGACATTGTCTGCTGCCCTGCAAATATACTGGCATCAGGTTTTAAATCAATGTCATCAACTAAACACATTAACATGTATATATAACACATGGCTACCACTGGATAACTGAATATCCTTTCCAACAAGAAGAATGATATAGGGTAGGGTATAAGATAGCTAATGACATAGCCATGATAGAAAAGGTTTTCAGTGTTGCAGAAAACCAACTGAAATTGGACATTATGATTATTTGTGCAAAATCATCTCTTGAAGAAATTGGCTTATCAAAGGAAACAATACAATGAAAGTCCTCAAAATCTAGCAGAATTAAACTATAGCTATTTTATCCCACTATAACCACCATTATAAAGTCTTGAGCATAAAAATAAGATTCAAAGTCCACAACGCTTCAGAGTAACAGTTTGTAAAAGCTTTTGGAATGATACATAAAACAATTTCTTTGCAGGAGAAAATGTTTGCAGCTAGGAAATTGTTTGTATTCTTGCAAGTTCTAAGCAACAGCTCAAAGCATTAGTCAGCATGCACATAAGTTAACCCTAGAGTTTCAGGTTGCAAGGAAATGGTAAACGACAAACTGCCAAGTCCTTAAACTGGTGATTACTTAACAATATACTCAAAACCAAATTGAAATTAAGTCATTTGACTGACCAGTTAAGGGTAAGCTATGCAATGCCAGTTGTATTCAATGGTTGGTTTTCCAGAACCTCCAACGCAATAAAGTCTCCGTATGCACACATGACAAATTACCTCCAAATTCACCGAAAGCATTCCAAATAAATAGAACGCAGTTAATTTTTCAGGGGTGAATTCGTACCCACATGATAGTTATAAAAAAATTCAGTCCATGTTCAACTTAATTTTATTGGAACAGTTTCAAAACAAATACTTTAACCTGATCGCAAATCGCTATAATCCAAGAACAAGAACAATCACAACCATAATGACCTACTACAAGCTTAGAATCACAATTTGCTACAAAAGAAGCTAGCTTTGGTGAACCCAACATGACGAAAAAGAAAATAAATACAAACGAAACCATTCAAATTCCAAACTAAACTGCAATATAGAAGTTTCACTAACAGAGAGAGAGAAAAAAAAAGGTGAAAACTAAGTAAATTCGAATAACGTAGTGTCACGTGAAAAACAAAAATCCAATAATCAAATACGGAAACAAACAAAAAACGAAATTACCTGCACTCCACGAAAGAAGAGCTTCGACAAGGCAATAAAACAATCCAAAAAAGAAAATAGAAAACAATTTAGTGATAACCGGATAATATTATCGTCAAAAAGAACAGAGAAGCAATGAAATAGCCGACGATTGAACCAAAAAGCGGAAAAACAGAGGAGTTCAAGCAATTTAATGGTTGAGTGTAGAAACCGAGAGGGAAGGGTTTGGTTGATACTTGGTTGCGTGGAAGAAGAAAGAGGAATTTTGGCGAGTTGTTTAATTGGTTTATGGGAAATTTTATTATTTAATTTGATTTTTGTGTTTTGTGAGAGATTAATAGAAGGAAAATGTAACGACGACTCATGCCTGCTTTTTTCTGGCTATTAAATTCTTAAAACAATTGTTGTGCAGCTTAAGAACGTTGTTTTCCTCTCCAAGACGGCTGTTAGTGAAATTTAACTTAATCCGGCTTGTAATTCATATTCAAAGATTGATGGGCTGGGCCTGTGATTCAGAATATTCAAGGGATGTAATTTGATTGGACCGTGATGAATGTTTCGTTGGGCTGAACTTTACTGTATAAGAAACCATCATATTGCAACCCCCTACGTATTTGCTAGGCACCTTGCCTATTTAGTGGTTGAAAGCTATTAGTATTAAAATACACAACTTTTACTATTATATATTTATCTCATTAAAATTTATTTTTGTGAACATGAATCATTGTTAATTGATTATCATATTTTTAATTTAATTTTATTATTTTAATAATTAAATTATATTATTTTTAATATATATATATATATACACGCACAAACTAATTTCTGAAATAACTTATTTATCGTAATTAATAGAATAAGTTATTTCATGTTTAACGAATAATACGATAAAATTTAAAAATTTATTAAAAGTTTAATACGAGTGCTCGAGAAAGTTAATTTTTTTAACAGATAAAAATATGAATTTGGCAGTATCTATTTCAAATCTAGTCACCTATCCCTGACCCCAACATGCAGCATGACTCGCCTATTCTTTTATTAATATTTAACATTTAATGTTACCAAAAATTTAAGTTATTCGTTTTCACAAAAAATATTATAAAATAAAATTCTCTTAAATCTCAATTATATGATGAAAATTATATGTAAAAATAAAAAAATACTAGTAAATATTTAATTATATATTTTATAAAATTTATTGATAAAAATTTATTTTTATTCAAGCTTCTTTTCTTGTATTTATTACAATTTAGCATGATTTGTGCCGTACCCTCTTTCAACTTTTATTTAACATATCCACAATAAATAAATAATTTTTTAAGAATTGGATAAATTCGTGGAATATAACTCCAAGTTACAAATCTTTTGTTTTTAGGTTGGTTGAGAAGTTAGAAAAAATAAGTCAGAAAATATATATATATTTTTTTAAAAAAGAAATTGCAGGGAAATGTTAATCGGGGTCAAATAATGGCAAGGAAAACCAAAACAATCCTCTGTCCAAACAACGCCCTAAGAAACTCGCGGGACGTAACGGATCTATTTGGCGGGAATTCCTACGTGTCACTCATCCGTGGGAGTTCCAGCTCAGCATTCGCGCCAAATGCCCTATCTATTTATGCCATTTTCGTTTCCCCTAAAAAAATCCGCAGCGCAGCAGAAAGCCAAACAGTCGTCTCTCCCTACAATGAGTTCTTCGGATTCTTCTCAGTCAATTCCCTTCAGATGCAAGAAGCGACTTCAACCAAATCGCAAACCAGAAATTTCAAGTGAGAGTCCGAATAAATTAGCCTCCAAAACACCGGAGAAGCAGCAGTTAATGCTTCCTCGCCGGACCCGCAACAGCCGCAAGGCGCTCTCTCTCAAAGAAATCCGAATCGCCGCCCAGACCTACCCTCAACAGCCTCCAACAGACCAGATCGAATCCGACGGAAAACAGATCTTGGCATCGCCGCGCAATAAATCCCCAGCGAAGTCTGCTTGTGAGTCGACCATGCTGCCGACTAAGTAAGGATATTTTGATTTTTGAACTTGTATCTTCGTAGATTTAGTAATTTGTGTAAATTTTATTAAGTTAATTTTTAATCCTTTTTTCGAAAATGGCCAGGTATAGACAGCTGGGAGAGTTTTATGATAGCTTGGATCGCGTGATCGCGTTGTTGAAATTGAAGTGTTCGTTGCCTACATTCAACAAAATTTCTCCCATTATTGAGCGTTTGACTGACAGGTAATTATTATTATTATTATTGGACTAATTTAGAGATTGTATGTGTTTTCTTCATGATTGATTGTTGAAAAATCTGGCAAGGGAAAAAATTTGATTCAGTTGCTACTTTTCTTAAACTTACTACTAGAGTGAGGTCTCTCTCATGTCGATGACCTAGGATTTTGATATTTTGTAGGAGGTTTTCATACAGTCACTTGGCTCAGTTGAAGTTTATACTACCGGAAGCAATTGAGATTAAGAAAGTACTCACATTTGATGAGAAGACTAGTTGTGTGAAGCCTGATCTTCAAGTTACAGTAAATGCCGATGCTGTAGAATGTGATGGCAAGTTGAAATCTGATAGCAAGAATGTGAATCTAGGGAATATTTTTCGTGCTAGGCTTTTGAAGTTTCTTAAAGACCATCCTGAGGTATATATGATATATTTTTTTTCTTATGCAGTTTTATATAATTTCCATCATTAGGTAGGTTTTATCTCTGCCTCTGATTATATGTATGTACTGACTTCACATTTGGAGTTTAGGTCTTCTATATTTTGAAGCTCAGAGTAATTCCTTTTTGTTGTTTCTGAAACCACGTTAGAAGCCATCCACAAGTTAATTTCTGCACTTCAGAGCCATATTTTGAGTGAAAATAATTACTTGTTTTGACCTGGCATCAAACTGGCCATGCATCTCTTTAATGAAGTCTTCATTGCCTGTTTTGACAGAAGTAAACTATGACTTGTGCAATATAAGCAGTGGCACACAATTTTTTTTCCTTGATAAGCTCTAGTGCCTGGTCTTATTGACGTTTGTGGTATAATTTGCACTTGCTTTGATTGCAGTGTACTTGTATTCGGTAATCTTAACCTACATTTTTCTGCATACAGGGTGAAGAAATTCCAGAGGAAACATTGCCAGAACCATTCAATCATTCAAAGTCAAATCTCCATTTAAATTTGGTTAAAAACCCCACCTCATTGACATCTAATGATTCATCAACGGAAGTATCTGTGGAGCAGCAACTGACATCTTCAGCTATCTGCCAGGGTTACAAGCTTCTAAATCTAATAAAGAACCCCAGCATGTCAACAATCATGGGGACATCAGCTTCTGCATCTGATAGTCAGCAACCTGTTGGAGCATCTCGTTTTTCTTACCGAAGGCATTTTTCTCAGAAGTTTGTCAACAGTGATGCAGAGAAGAAAAAGACTCAGAAAATAGTTTCCAATGAACCGTCTGCCATTCCACTTCTAGAGCCATACCTTGACAAAATTTCATCAACTGAGAAAACTAGCTCCATTGCCGCTGTCTCTCCAATTAAATTATCGCCCAAAACCAACAGAGGAAAATGTTTGGTGCATTGTAGTTCTCCCACTCATTTGGCACCAAGCCACCCTCCTGCTACCCCGGTCAAAGAGATTGAATCTATGGAAACAAAGGAAGGTTCTCCCACAAAAGTTGCTGCCTTGCAGTCAACTCCTGCAAAAATTGTTTGTACTCCATCGAGGCTGATGACTACTACACCATCATTACATCCTCCAAAGAGATGTTATATGACTCCAGAAACTGTTTCTTCCAGCTCACCAAACAAGTTAACAAGGCGTGCACCTCGAAGTAGGTCTTTGAAATTTGATACTCCTGTGAAGAATGAGACAGTTGACCATGTCATCACTGACATGGAAGGCAAAATAGTTGATGAGGATATTCTTGACATTCTACCTGAGAATCTTCTTCAGTCGGTGAGCACCATTATGAATATTTTAGCCTTATTAGAGCATATTCTATTCAAACACTTCACAAATTACTGAATTTTTATAGCTCACAAACATGAAAATAACATTTTCCCTTTTCTCTCACTCTCTCTTTTTTCTTTTTTTTCTTTTTTAAAAAAGAAACAAGAGAAATTGCATCAGAGATGGTATGGAGATCAATCTATCTGATGATGAATCCATTCAATGTTAGAATGTGTGCTATACTTTAGTAATTATGTCTCAAATGAATAAGGTGTACGGCAAACTATTTTTCGGAATTTTGGTTTCAACAATAACCAGGAAATATGTATTCTTAAAATTCACCTTTTTGTGCATCTCATCCCTGAATTGTATGTATGAAGTCCTATCAATCATATATAAAGTGTTTGTCATTAACCTCTTGTAATTACAATAGTCATTATATTATTGCAATAAAGTAACAATATAGTGTTTTTTCCAGTTAAGAGAAAAAGAGAGGAAGACTACAGAGGAGCGAGATCCAGCCATCTCACAAGCTAAGTGGCGGAGACAAATGATTGCCTGCCTGCCTAAGCTCTTCAACATGATTCATTTCTTGTTTCAGTCCATAAAACGATCAGTTATCACCAAAGAGGAGCTTATTCACAAGTTAATTTCCAATCAACTTCATATTACTGATAGAAGTAAGTAATTCATGGCAGCCACTTGGATACTGTGATATCTTGTTATGGAAACTTTAAATGAGCTAACACCTCCTGATTTTTGTATACAGGAGAAGTTGAAGATCAGATGAACCTGTTACTGGAACTAGTTCCAGAATGGATTTCAGAGAAGTTGTCATGTGGTGGCGATTTGCTTGTCTGGTGGGTCTTGTTATAACAATTTACACTTCATTTGATTGCATGCATGTTCTTTGAAATGCTGATTTGGAACGAATTGTTTATAGAATATTCTCACTTCTGTAAGGTCATTTAATTATGGTCTTTGAAATGCATATTCTTCCGGACATGTAATGAAACTTCTAATTGATGATGACATTATTCACTTTTGCAGCATCAATAAAATGTCAAGTCCAGAATCCATACGAGCACGGCTTGAAGAAGCTAAATGAACAGGAGATTGCTAATAGTTCTTAAATTAATTATAGTCAGCATATCAATCCAAGGACAGTAGAGTAGTTTCCTCGACTTCATCGTTTTGTACATACAAGCAGTTTACTTGTGTGCGAGCTAATTTCTGTAGAATACTATATTCAAGCAGTGGACTTGGGTTTGTTAACTTGATGGCAATATTGCTTGTTCTCCGATTATCAGTAACAGAGGCTAAAACACTGCCTTCTTTGAAGAAGATGATTGTGTGCATTGCATGAATTTGATGAGGGCTAGAAAAATAAAACCTTCTGATATTAGTTTCACTACGTTCTCTTATTTCCTTGGTATCCATTTTAGGATTGTGTTCCGGACAATTTGGAGATCGCATTAGGTGTGTCGAGGTGTCTGTGTTTCTGCTGAACTTAAAACATGGTCCTTGGATTCCGTCTGCTCGTGACGGGTTGAGAAAGACTGCTTGGGATTCTATTTCCAAACTTGATCTCTTTCTTTGTCCCAGAGCAATGAGTACAGACCAAAGATAAGTATGATTCCGCCAAGTATGCAGAATGTCCAAGTAAGAATTACAGATCACAAAGCCCGGTTGTTTTCGCCAACAAGAAAGTACGCCGTAGTTGCCATATTTACTGTTGCCAGGGGACTAAAAAGGGTCACGAAGGCTGGTCCTTTCTCTTCGTGCACCCCAGCTGAACGAAGATGCAAAAACAGGAAGCTAGAGCTCCCCGTGGAACATCAAAAATTGCTAAGAACTAGATGCCCATTCAATTTATAATTAATATATAAAAAAAATTTTATGCTGTATGCAAATCTGCTCACAGCATATACGACGTTCCATAGATCAATAATAGATGTAGGTGACCATGAAGCTGATTTATGCTGTAAGATTCTTGTCTTGTCTGAACAGCGGACTGTGCTGCCCCCGTTGCGGTCTCGAGACAGCCGAAACAAGGGGTGGGTTGAGGCCTCAAATTTAGGCCGAACGTGGGGCCTTAATTTTAAGATTAATAGTGTTATTTTTATCTTAATCTTAGACTCAAGTTATAATATTTAGTTAAAAAAATTAGTTAAATATTAATTATGTTGTTTATTTAAAATTATTTTACAAAAAAATTTGATTATAAAAACTTAATAATTTTATAGCTAGAATTTGGATAATACTAATTTCTTTATATGTACTTAAGTTTTATAATTAAATTTAATAAATTAATTAGTTTCTGTAAATTTAATAAATTTATATGTAATTAAGTCTTACAGCTAGAAAATTGTTGCTTCCATTTGGACGGCATCGGAACATTCTTTTGTCTACAGATTAATGGACGCTGTATCATCTAATATTCTTGAAATATCCGCCTCCTTTTGTCTGGAACAAGGACCTCAGAACTGTGAGTTCCACTTCTGTCCCCCGCCAGCCCGCTTCGATCTCTTACAAGTCACTAAACGAAAGCAAATTACTAGTTACCGTCACTGATATAAATTTGTGCATATTGTTCAGTATCTCATTCCTGTTACTGTTGCGAGCATTGCAGGCTAACTCTTCTAAATAATTAATTCGTGTCACTATCTATATACAATGGTGGCAAATGGATTGTCTTAAGGCCATTAATTTAGGGTGATTAATATGGTAACACGACTCTTTTTATAAATTTGAAGAAGAATCCAATGAGGTCTTGGGATTTTCCACCCATTTATATTATATTCACCGAAGACACCAATACAAAGAGCTAGCAGAAAGAAAGAAAAGGAAGGAATGAGGCAAAGAGAATTGTTGGATTTTAGAACACCCCAGCATCCATCTCGGGGCACCAATAACTGGGGTGGTGCTTCTCCTTTGTTAGCAAGAAACATACCAAAGGAGTCACTTGAACAAAGGTACCTTAAGCTTAATACGATCCGCACTCGCGACGAGATTTTTCCAGCGGAGGATGATAATGATTTCAACTACTTTTCTCAAAACCATGCATCATTAGTATCAAAACATGAAAGTGCTGCTCCAACGCCAAGCTGCAGAAGAAGAGGATTCTTATGGAAGATAATATTGCCAACGCTAAGGAAGGAGAAGACTGTAGCCATCTTAGGTTCGAAATCGAAGCAAAGGAGATGGTTTCCTAGGTGGGATCCTCATCACAGGTGGCCTCAAGGTTGGTGTTAGGTCAGTTTAGGCAGTAAAGGGTGATACGGATCACCAGTTCAATGGATTGCAGATGATTGTGGTACTTAAAAAGATTTGCCAGCGAATTTCATTTCGAAACTTGCAATTCTTTTTCTTCAATTTTTCTGAAAGTGTCTGTTGATCATGAGCACAATTACAAGAATTTATTATGCTGCTTTATCATGTATACGCGCGCGCACTCACTCGCACACAATCACACCTATGTATGTATGTATGCATGCTCTACTATTTATTTAATAATACACACACAACCCCAAGTATGTATGCATGTAGTACTATTTATTTAATAATTCTATCATTGACAGCTATGAAATTAAGAATTATATTTAAAAGGATTATTACTGTAAAATGACCTAAATTTTCACTCTCTTTGTACTTTTGATTTTTCTTTCATTTTTTTTTAGTATTGTTTTTCTATATTAATTTTCGTGAGAGAAGAAAACAAGAATAAAAAGTAAATTTTAAAAATTTGGTCTTCTTTTATAAAAAATAACCACATCACAAATCTCGAAACTCAAACTAATAATTTTAAATTAAATTAAAATTAATTTAAATTAAATTTGCATACAACGAATTTAGAGTGTACAAAATTAGTTCTAATTTTAATTTCACGTTAAACCAAAACTTACCCTATTTAACAGAGTATCTTTTTTTTTAATTTTATTTGGTTCTGATTATAAAATAGAGTATTTTATTTATTAAATAATTTAATTTTATTATTTTTAATTTTAAACCAAAATTTTTAAAAAATTTAAATTAACAGTATTAAATTGTAGAAGTAATGAAATATATAAATAAAAAATTAAGTAATTGAAAAATAGTAGAAATAATTTATAAAAAAATTAATATACGATAATTTATTTAAAAAGATATTATATTATTACATTCTTAATATTATTTTTTCAATAATTATAATTATTTAACAATTTTAAATAAATATATATTATTATTTTATTAAATTATTATATAAATAACATGATAAATTAAGTTAAATAAAATATTACAAATAGATCAGTTAATTCTTTTTATGTAATTCAATAAATAAAAAAATATTTCATTCAATAAATAATTTATTTAATTAAATATCATAATATTTTATGTAAGAGTTATGTTTTGCACAAATTTAATAATAAATTTTAACATCACGAGCTATGTTTGAGTTTAAAATATTTATTTAAAATTAATATTTTTTTTAGTTTTAATAAAAAATTTTAAATATTATTATTTCGTAATTAAATAATTTATTGAATATAAATTAATATTTATTTTAAATAAATAAATTTTAATTTTTAAAATTAAATTAATTTCAATTTGGGTTCCTTAATCTATGGAATCGAAACTTATCCTAAAAATTAATTTTAATTCGAAATCAATTTTTTTTAAAATCAGTTCTGCTGTCTGGAGTAGAATCAAAATCGCTGCACCCCTGCACTAATCTTAAACTTCAGTTAACCGATGCTTACCGGACGTTGTGCGTCAACTGCTTGGTTTGGGTTTATTCAGCTTTAGTAATGCTATGAGCACCTCTCTAACTCCCCCCATTCCACTCCTCCTGAAGGAGCTTTGCATGTATGATCTTGGGTGTGTTTAGAAATTTAAGGGGTGGGCCCTTTTACCATTACGCTTACATGCAATCTAAAACCACTAGTCCAAGAGAACAAATCAGATTGTACGGATTCCCCGGCTGATGACATTTGTTGTCTTTTGTACCTGCATAGGTTTTATGCCATATACAGTCATGCTGCTACTGTCACATTCCTGCTGTTAGTAGCTGTAGAGAGAGTTTCCTACCGATTTTCGAACTGCATTGAACTTATACGAGGCGATTAAATAACTCCTTTCGATCAAGACCAACAACCAGTTCGTGCCAGAATCTTACATATTACCAGTAGAAAGAAGACCAGAGAATCTTCTGATGTGAAAGATATTGGAGGAGAATATAATCGTGATCGAACCAAAACGGTTCAAAAAATTATGAAAGCTTGTCAAGAATTTGGATTTTTTTCAGTTTGGTATACACACACACTCTTCCATTAGTAAGGGCGAATTCACAATCATGTTATTCATTCAAGAGAGAAATATGTGCTTATATTATTACTTATGGTTTTGCTGCAACAATGAATTAATCGCGGGGTTCAAGAAAAGCTGATGCAAGACTTATTGAATGTGGCCAAGGAGTTCTTTGAGTTGCCTGTAGAGGAAAAGGCAAGCTTCCTGTTATGATCTTTACCAAGAAACGAATCTAAATGCTTCTTCAATCAGAGCAAATCAACACAAACAATTGAACTCACTGAAACATTCAAACATGAAGAAAACCAAAATTACTTAGTTTGACCGTATGCCTATATTCACAGGATCAACCCGATAATAAGTGTTTTATTTAAGAAGAAGAGACATTACAACAATTTAGAGAAAACACTCAACGTTCTATCAAGCTAAAGAACACCCAATTTGGATACCCAGAACTATGGAAAAAATATGACCCCAAGCCCAGTTTTATATGCCTATCTTTCTGAAAAAAATAAAACAAATCACTAATTCTCTAACTAACAGGGCTTAGCAGCTTTTTTAACTGTCTTTGCCATGCCAGCAGATTACTGAGTACATCCATGAGTATTTTGAAGAGACCCAACCATATTTGTGCTCTTAACGAAATGCTATACTGTGGGAGAGGCATTCTATGACACCTTTGTCGTCTTATCGAGAAATGCAAGCAATCTAAAGTCTATCCGATATGGCTAGGCTAGCTCTCACTCACTTGTCTAATGAAAAAAATCATCAGTGTATTAGCATCACGCAAAATGTTCTCTCTTTTACAAAGAGGTGATAGGAAATTATGCAGTTGAGACGAGGAAGGTGAGTTTGTGGCCTTTGATCTAATTGAAGAAGGGTTAGGCCTTGAATTTGGATATTTTGGGAAAGAGTTGAGCTATGTTTAGTTGATGACCTTAAACCATTATCCACCATGCCCCGATCCGAGTTTAGCATTGGGATTGCCTGGACATCGTGATGTACGAACCTCATCAATACTCTTCTCCAAGGAGATGTAAATGGGCTTCAGGTATTGAAAGATTGACAATGGCTTGCTATTGAGTGTCCCTCTAATGCGTTATTGCTAACATTGGCCATACGTTACAGGTGCTTCGCTTACCTATTTTCTTTTGTTACTGTTTTCATTAATATTGCTTCTATTGTTATATTTACATTCGACTTACTCGTAGGTGTGAAAACAGATTACTTTATGCCCAATTAGAACCAATGAGTATGCATGTAATCATTACAATTCAAAAAGACAAGAGGAATGGCACAACAATATTGTACACTACAGCAATTTGACGATGTAATAGTTCAAGGGGTAATGTGAACTCATAAAGTTCATTGGATTGACCTATACGAGGGTTTCTTCAGAGAGTGAAATTTCTATTTTACCCTGCTTTGGAAAAGGTGCAGAAGTATTAACTTCTCATAAAAAAATTTACTTGAATCTTTACCTTTGTTGGACACGTTCAGTTAAAAAGCTCAGACTTTGTCGAGTACGTACTGTGACAAATGATATGTTAAGTTAATGGGGTTTTCAATTTCCATTTTAGTAGACAGGCAAGAAATCCTTGAAATTAATATCAACCTGAACCTTCAAATTTCAAGAAACATAATGTATTCCTTGATTGATTCTCAAATCATAATGAATTTGTGGATGTGATTGCAGATTATCAGCAATGGTAAGCTAAGGAGAGCTGATCACATTTGTAAGGAACACAACCCATGCCCGAACAACTGTTGCCAATTTCATTCATCCTTCAAGTGCAGCCATATTGAACCTGCAAAAGCTCTGGTTAACAACTGCAGTCCTCCAAAGATTTGGTTATCAAATGCATGGCTGACACTCATAGTGGAATACCACCAATTCAGCCCGACAAGCGCCAACCTTAGTTATGTACGTTTATTCTTGGTCTCTGGTTTTTGCTTACCCTTGGTTGTTTTGAGATTAGAAGATGTCTTCTCTCTCTGAAAACTAAGTGCTGCAGACTGTAGATTACTTACAGCCACCAACTACTTACAGTCTTATCGATGCGATATATTCCTACTAATAATAAATTTGTTTTCATTTTGATGGATAGATATTGAAATGATGGGTGAAGAAGGATAAAATTATAAAATTTGTCAGATTATATTAGAGTTTGATCTTGTTCATGCATACAAGCAGTAAGTTGACTGACAAATGCCACTGAGAGACCAGCATCTTATCCTCGAATCCGAGTGTACAATATGATTGGATTTAGAACCTAATCTTACCCGAATGAATCGTGGTTAGAAAGCACTTCGAACCTTCCATGGTGGGTAGGAATTACTTTTTCAGCTGAAATTTTATTCCTTAAAAAACACATCACTTTCGACACAACGTTCCTCACTGACAATTGTATCATTTCAGATCACACAATATTGATGTGGTCAAGGACGCAACTCCATTCCTCCATTTTTCTGATTAACATTCCTCAAAGTTTCAGATAAATTAACTTTTTCCTGACAGTAATTTATACTACTGTTCAAATTGAAAACAACAAAGGTTATTTCTCCTTAATGCCCTTTTCTTGATAAATAAGCTGATTCTGCTTTCTACTTTGAGTTGCTTGAGATGTTTATTGCTACGTGACTTTGCAAGCAGAATCCCAATCAATCAAACTAATCATGAATCTCACTTAAGTTACATTATTATAATATACAAAAGAGATTTTAATGCAAAAATGTAACAAATGCTAATCATCATTAGATTCTCTAGTGTTAGATTTGTTGGGCCACCGTAAACCATTAATTGCTCAACTGGGAAAAGAGAGAAACGAACACAAAACTTACCAAAACCTGGCTGCTGCAACGCTAGCTATTCTCTTCTCTTCTGCATGTTTGAAAGCATCTCCTTTTTTTGTCCCATCTTTCCAAAGGGTAAATAAAATAAGTTGGCATAGTTTGACACCCAACTAAGTCACTATGTATAATTTATTGAGATAATGGCCACTAGTGTCACATGTTCATCATATATACGCATATAACCTTTGGATTTCAGACGGGTTTTTCCATTTTCTCGCCCATCTATATTGACTTGTGCAAAGATCAAACTATTACTCATTGCTGTGGAGACCAAGTAGTCATCCTCCCATATTACATGTTAGTAAAAAGCTAAGCTACTAGATCTATTTAGTATGATATTGGTTCCCAACCCACATTACAAAAAAATAAAAAAAAGGTGGGGGGAGGGGGCGGGGCAGTGATAATACAAATGATGTTAAAAGGCAAACGTGGAATTTAAATATAAAATAAAAACTTTTAAAAATACAATACTAGTTAATATTCATATAATATATCTTACAATTTTTAACAAAAAAATTTTGACACACACAATAATAATTAAAAAAATTAAAATATAAAATATAAAAATTAAAATAATTAGAATAAAGATATTTAAAAAAGAAATAAAATTTTTTTAAAAAATTAGTATAAAAATTTAAAAATTTTATATGTAAGGTACATGTAATATATTATTGATAATTTTCATGAATGTATGTTAAAAAAATTTACATGATGCTTACTAGTTAATGGATTTAATCAATAACAGATTGAACATTTTGCAATTTTTGAGAGCATGGAAAAAGGAAGAAGAAGAACAAGAACAAGAAGAAGAGAGAAAAGACACGAGAGTCTGTTTGTAGTACTAATTTCTTTCACTACTTTGTGTACATGAGAGAATGACTTGTCATTTGCATCACTCTCAACGCTGCTTTGAGGTATTATTCTCTCAGCATACATAAAGCCTTGTTACTAGAGATTAATTCATTATTTTGATGAATTACATGAAAAAAAACGAACAGCCGACCAAAGAATTTATCATTGTTTGTTTGCGAGATAATGGTAAATGATCAATTGCATATATGGCATGATCTAGGTGTGTACAAGTGCTTTTGACCAACGAAGCGCTTTTAGTAACAGCAGGCAGGCCCTTCTCCTGTTGCTCTTAGACAATTATTATACATGATGGATGATTAAGGAAAGGAAAAGCAAGAGTGAATTTCTTAATTCCATGCTCTATAGACAGAAAAAAAAAGAAGAAGAAATGGAATAATGATTTTATGTATATATACAAATGAATAAACCATGATTGTGCGTACTAATACTGCCAGTAAACTAGGTGAATTTTCATAACTTATATCCGACAGATTGAAATATTTTTGGAGTAAAGAATCAATGCTGGTAGGTAATTGTTGTCGATGATTATTGATCACTTAATCATTTCCAGCCACCTTATTTTGTTTTTGTGCTCTTCATAACTAGTAAATTCAGCCCCAGCTCCTTCATTAATTATGGAAATACCCAATAGAAAAAGTTTTATAAATTAGGGAAAAAAATGATTAGAAATCAATGACAATAATCACAGAAGATATCGTGCTGTAAAACCAAATAATGGGATTCAAAATATGATGCTGGGTTGGTGCCCTGCATGAAACATTACTTAATCATGAAAATGAACCTTATAACACTACGCAGCAAAGATAAAAATTGAGCTATCTTTTACCCAATAGAGCATGATATTGAGCCATACTTGTCCAATCGCTACTGGGCCAAGTGGCAATGTTAATTAATGGTGAAGTTGCCAAAACTTTTTGGCAATAAAATGATTGTGGGAAAAAAAGAAAAAAAGGGATTTGAAATGGGCAAGTTCAAGTGAAATGAATGGGAAGATGAGAAGCAATATTCCTCAATTGTGAATCATTTTGTTGGCCATGAATTGACACTACAAGAAAGTGTACTCAATAACCCATTTTCCTTATCTATCAAACTCTTTCTACAAATTGCCCTTTAAAATTAAAACAAAGTTTTAACACACTTGAAGCAGTGTTTCTTCATTTCCTTCTTGTGTTGAAAGAAGCCGGTTTTAACGTGAGCATTACGCGCAAGATCAATACGAGGAGAGGAGAGGTTAGGATGCGTACTGGCACTCTGCGCGCATGATAGAAAGCGACACTTTATATAATATAATCTCCTCTCATAAAAGCTTAAAGTGAACAGTGTCCAGAATTAGCTGCCGCTGTATAAAAGGCCAAGTAGCCTCGAAACAAAAACAAGAGAAAAACAAAACGTTGCTGTTCTGGCAACAAAACATTCTCTCAGTCAGTTTAGTCTCTGTTGTTTCTCATTCTCAAGCTTCCCAGAACCAAACAATAAATAGCCATCAAAGCTTCTCTTTACTTCCTCTCTCTGCGAAGAAAACAGAAGCCTTATTACTTTTATTCGGTCGAGAATGACAATTCTATTTTAGCTCCAAGCTTTGAATTTTCGGTTCCTCTAAGTGGGAATATTATAGTTTAATTCAGTTTTTTTTTCTCGCAATTGATCCTGCGATTTTATTGATCAATGTCGTCTGATATAAGCTAGACTTTCTTACTTTGTTTCTTAAATAAGTCAATTTTTTAATTTTTATTTTACTATCGATTCCAAAATTCTCCCTATATTTTTCATGGCCAAATGCATGAACAATAACTTACCTAACTGTAGTAAATCTTCCGTTGCCAGCTTTGAAAGTTTGAAACTTTCCTTAGAGCTTGCCAGTTACTGAAAAGGATAAACTTAGATTGTGAGCTAGGGTTTGAAATTAGTGGTTGGTTGAGGAGGGAAAGGGAGGGATGGGTAGGGATTGGCTGTTACTAGCAACGGTAGGGCCACCGATAAAGCCGCGGACCGGGTTGAGAAGAAAACAGGCGGGAAGAGGCTCGTATAGAGGAAGCTAGGGCGCGCCAACTGGCTGAATTAGAGGGCAGGGGCCTTTTTTTTTGTTTTTTGTTGTTTCAACTCAAGAGATTAGTGACAGCTCCTTGTGTGTTTTGTTTTCACAAATTTTGTTGTTTTGATTGGGGGAGGACATGGGCACCACTACTGACTTGCACGGAATACTGAAAAGCCTTTGTTTCAACTCGGCGTGGAAGTATGCCGTTTTTTGGAAGCTCAAACATCGCGCTCGCATGTAATCTTATTTTCACCATCTTGTGTGCTCTATGTTTTTTTGCTTGTATATTCTTGAATTGTAGGCTTTTGGGTATGCGTGTAAATATTTAGTAATACAACTCTTACAACCATGTTTAGGTATAATGATGTGGACAGGTTGTTCAGATGAAACCTTGCTAAATACATTCTTAAGAATAGAATTACCTGTGCATGTTTTTTTGGTGGCTAGAGCAGTAAAATGTGGCATTAATTGGAATTACTGAATTTTTTTTGTCAAGTTATCATAATTCAGGAAATATTTAGTTTGTTTCTTAGATGGTACTTGAAAAATTAGGAAGGAGTCTCAAAGATTTTTGTGGGATATTCAGTTTGTTTTTTTATTCTGGGATGATGAACTCATTGCAGGATGTTAACTTGGGAAGATGGTTATTATGACAATTGCGAGCGACATGATTCTTTAGAGAATAAGTGCTTGTCTGAGACACTAGAAAACTTGCACGGTGGGCATTATTCTCACGATCCCCTTGGATTGGCTGTGGCAAAAATGTCATACCACATGTATTCACTTGGGGAAGGGTATGACTCTTTTTTTGTTAATATAATTCGTTCTTTAAGTTTTGATTGGCATTTGATGTTATGTATTCTAATTATGCAATACTGGCAATTCCATGTTTCTTGGTGTGGAATTGGAGCTTTGGAATTGAAATCTACTGGAATTGGAGATGCTTGTCTCAAAATTTTATTAAGATGATGATCTTTAACTCCATTCTGTTTCAGTACTGAGGGCAATTCCCTGCTACAATGAGTTCAATTGTTGAGACAAATTGAAAAATTGTTTATGAATGGGTATGTTCAAAGATGGAGAAAAATTCAGTTTCATTCACCATTTGTTTTGCAGGATTGTTGGACAGGTGGCAGTTACTGGAAAGCATCAGTGGATCTTTTCAGATCAGCATGTTACTGATTCTTGCTCATCATTTGAGGTGTGCGACTTGATGTGTAAAGTGTTAAATAATTTAATTCTGTTTTTTTAAAAAGCCAAATAGATAATTATCAATCGTTGCTTTGATATTTATTTTATTTTCGCATTCATTATTATGCATAATTTTTACTTTGGTGATTTCCAGTTCTGTGATGGGTGGCAAAGTCAGTTTTCAGCTGGGATCAGGGTATGATTGCATTATTTTGCATTTTTCTTCCTTTCTTTTTAAATTTGATCTTTTTTTTTCATTTGATAAACTAAAAGTTTATGCACATCTATGATAATAAGGACATCTCTACATATTAGTGACTATAATGCTCTTATCTGAACATGGTCTTTTTGCCTTGTGGCATTGGCCGTGTCCCAAAAGCTGCTCATTTTTTCCCGTGTTAATACCAGAAAGTACCCATCTTGATGTAATGGATTTGACTTGTTTGTTATACATTGCATACCTGGCTATAATCTTGTATCATATTTTGCGTTGCTTTCTCTAATTATATGGGACGAAAATGTGGTGGTTTTTCCTTTTTGGTCTATGAATCGTGTTCACTCTATTAATAGTTTGGCTAACCTTCATATTTTAGTTTCTTCAGTTGACAGCTTGATGTTAATATCTCCCCTCTGATGATGGATTCTTTCTACATTTCAACATTTCTAAATTAGCCACCCTTTATTTGTCAATTGTTATAGCTGTTTGTCTTTCGCACTCCAAATGGTGACTTGTAGTTTAGCTTATTGAAATATCTTTCTAATGAAAGTATTCTTGTTCTGCTCTGTAGACCATTGTTGTTGTCCCTGTTGTTCCACATGGAGTTGTACAGCTTGGCTCTTTGAATAAAGTAAGATAAGTTCTAACTACCTATTTGGTGCATTGTCAGAATTATGGATATTGTCAGTGTTTACCTTTAACTATATGTCTATGCGTTTTTCTAAGGAGTTCCAGGTTGGATAACTGTAGGTTTCTATTGGTATATGTTTAACATAAAGATGTTTTGTGATATTCTGAAGCATTCATCTATACATGAGTTGGTGCATGTAATATCAATGTATGCTTCTGTAGTGGTTCAATAATCTGTTTGATATTTTTTGCTTGTAATTATCATTAATGGTTCTATCATTGATTCACTCAAAGTAATGGTTTACATGGGACTTTCCACTTACCTTTGATTCAGGTTCTTTAAAGATAATAATTTGGGGAGGTCCTAATTTTGAGTTATTAAGTTCCATATTATCAGACTGCTGATTGCAAAGTAATGGACCAGTAATCCCCCAGTGGAGGTAGTGTATATGCCCGTTAGTAGGAATATCAATGCAATGCTAACTGGGATTTTAGTTAAGAAATTGATAATTTAATCTTCCTCTAGTTGCCCTGTTTAACCATAGAAAAGCTGTATTGTTAGTTTGCCTATTGGGTTGCACACACTGTTAATAAGTTACAGGCTTATATGATTTGTTACAAGCCTTTTTTCCCTTTTTAAAGTATCATTATGCTATACTGCATTTAATGTTTCATTAATATATCTCCTGCTAGTGAAGCAAGTTGAAAAAAAGGGCACAGTTTTGGCTTGGCTTGATTTATCTTCCGGTATTGAGTATTTGCTGGGGGATGTCACAATGCTCTAATGGAAGTTTTTTGGATTCAATATTCATTACTATATCACCTGACATATATGCTCAGCATTTACCTGCTCTAATAATCTACCTATATTTAGGCTATATATATTTCCTTATTTCTGTTCATATATCTGTTTATCTGCTTATTTATTTGTTTGTTGAGTGGAACAGGTCATTGAGGATGTGAATCTAGTGACCCATATCAGAGATGTTTTTTTTGCCCTTAATGATTTATCAGTTGGGCATGTTTCTAGTCCCATACAATGTAGTATGAAGAATACAATATCCCTGGTATATTTCTTCCTCTTAGCCTATGAGTTTGTGTTTTGTGCACATCTGCATGTAGATGTGTGTGAAAATTTGTGTAGCTTACACATATGTAAATTGATGTAATAGTTTTCTTTCTTTGTTGCGTAAGAGTTTGTACTATGGTCAATAATTCTTTTGTTTCTTTCTTTCTTTCCCCCTTTTTTAAAAATCTTTTACAGCCAGATTTACCGACAAAGAGTTTAGTTTCGGAAACTGTTCCGAATCTTTGGCGCAATTTAGATGGAATTGTGAACAAAGAAGGACCAGACTTTCGGTTGCCTGTGTTCCCATATGTTGAGAAACATAATAGTGGTTCTTATTTTTACCCAGTGTCCAGAATTCAGCCTCAAATGGTTGCTGAAGTTGTAAATAAGCACAAAGGGACTCAATTATCCACAGCAGGTAGTGATCGAAGTGCCAAATTACTTAAGCTGGACTCGAATGTTATCAATTTACAGCACCAGAATCAAATGGGGATGCATATGATTGATGACAAGATGAGCAAGGGGGAAACTAGTGGCTGGAAGAATTTGGGCGTGGTATCAGAGCAACATGTTACTCCATTTTCAATCAGTTCTGTTATTGACAGCATAAATGTATGTAGTGTTGCACTTCAGGCTGAAAAGTTCATAGTTGATCGCACATACTTTCCTTCAAACCCACTTGACTCTGTTCTTGGTGAGAGAGTTAAGTTGGAATGTGTAGATTCTTATCAAAATAGGATGATGCACATACCTGAAATTTCAAACATGAAATTCCGAAAGGATATGGAGAAGTTGAGTCAAACTGAGTTGGATCACTTGGGCCCATTAGATACATCTTTAAAGTTCTCGGCTGGTTCCGAGCTGCATGAAGCATTAGGACCTGCTTTTCAGAAAAAAAGTGTTTATAATGATAGGGAACCAGAAAGTACTGTAGATGGAGAAACTATTTTGATGCCAGAGGTGATAAGCAGTAGCCACATGACGTTTGAGTCAGGCTCAGAGAATCTTCTAGAAGCAATCGTAGCTAATGTTTGCCACTGTGGCAGTGACATTAAAAGTGAGAGATCATTTTGTAAATCAGTGCAGTCACCATTGCCAGAGCCTTCTAGCCAAAGTAAGAATACTATTAATTCAGTAGGTTATTCTATCAACCAGTCATCTCTTGTGGAAGAGGACAGGAAGCAGTGCTTGAACTCATCTGAGGTCTGTGGTACAATGTCTTCAAAAGGGTTTTCTTCAACTTGTCCAAGCACTTGTAGTGAACAGTTGGACAGGTCTTCAGAGCCAGCTAAGAACAACAAAAAGAGGGCTAGACCCAGTGAAAATTCTAGGCCTAGGCCAAGAGACAGACAACTGATTCAAGATCGTATCAAGGAACTGAGAGATCTTGTGCCCAATGGATCAAAGGTAACTTCCAGCAGTCCATCTGAGTTTAGGCATTGTGATAATTGCAATTCCTGTTCATTCAAATTGTGTCATGATGTGTGCTCAAATGTTCAAAAATTTACACAGTGCAGTATTGATTCCTTGCTGGAGCACACAATCAAGCACATGCTCTTTCTGCAAAGCATCACAAAGCATGCCAACAAGCTCAGCAAATGCACTGAATCAAAGGTAAAGGGCTAAGGCATTTACTGAGAACAGTTTTCTAAAAACTGTTTTTGGAAATGGATAGTGAGACAAGCTTTTTATTTGAGAAAAAAAAAGGTTTTTTTTATATAACAGAAAATAGTTTTAGGAACAGCAAACCAAAGTTCCCTTGTAGTCTCCTCAAGTCTCTCCTGTCTGTTGATTAGTATCTATTGCCTATCATGAAGAGCATATCAATCATTTTTTAAGGTGTTTTCCATGGTTGTTCTGCATGTTTACATCATTCTGCTGAATTAACAG
This sequence comes from Xylocarpus granatum, assembly GCA_019650275.1. Lineage (NCBI taxonomy): Eukaryota > Viridiplantae > Streptophyta > Magnoliopsida > Sapindales > Meliaceae > Xylocarpus > Xylocarpus granatum. The sequence goes on along the minus strand of BNST01001733.1, from coordinate 634,962 downwards.
ATGCATCAGAAAGGTATTGGCATTCAAGGATCCAATTGTGAACAGGGTTCAAGCTGGGCAGTGGAGGTGGGTAGCCATCTGAAAGTTTGTTCAATCATTGTGGAGAATCTGAACAAGAATGGGCAGATGCTTGTAGAGGTATTCATCCTCCAGTTTACCGTTTTAATGTGAGCAGGTCTTACTAGAATTCAAACAATTAAGTAGATAATAGAGGGGAAAAAATCTCAAAATAAAATGAGCAAGATATCCAAATCTTCAAAGACTAAAACCACTGCTGTTTGTCTGTTTCCATTAATTATTCTTCATGTTAGAAGTATGTTGGTTGATCTGTGCAGATGTTATGTGAGGAATGCAGTCACTTTCTTGAGATAGCAGAAGCAATCAGGAGCTTGGGTCTGACAATATTAAAAGGGGTTACAGAAGCACATGGAGACAAGACGTGGATATTTTTTGTAGTTGAGGTAGTTCCAAATTTTTCTGGATGAATTATGTGTTAAATATTTTCTGGATGGATAAGGAACAAAACCACTGTTGTCTTCTCCATGTGGGCCACATGGCTTCTATATTTCCCGTTTTAATTCAAAAGTGTATTTTGCGCATATAATATCTATTTACTAACATCTATGCATACATGAGATGTGCATGGATAAAAACTTCCTTAACATCTATCTCTTAATAGACTTGCTGTTTAAAATGTTTTATGATCATGAACTTTTAATCAATGCAGGGACAGGAAAACAGAGTTATGCACAGAATGGATGTTCTGTGGTCACTCGTTCAAGTACTGCAATCCAAGACTACATGCTGCTAACAACAGTGGCTGGTCAACTCTTGGAGACAGTCATTGGATGCTTTGTAATATATAGGGAGATGTTTTGCATTTGATTGTTATTTGGTCATGGATTTTGTTTGCAACTGAAACAAGAGAGACAAAATGAAAGTGTTTTCAATCCGAGATCATTTTTGTTTTGCTTACCGTGTGTGGGGTTGCCATGTACGCATGATTACATAGGGTTGATCATTTGTTTGAAAGTTAGATCATTGTAATAATAGAGTGCCTTAGTTGGAATTCAATATCTGCAAATTGTTGTTAATTTCTTTTATGGTTTTTCATTTGTTTTAGACTTTCATGGTTAGCATTTGCATTGAAATAAACTGCTCCAGAGTTCCTCAAAACGTACAGAATCATCAATTATCATATCTTATTGTGCTTCTCCTTATATATTGCCCTGGTCTTTTTTTTTCGTGGCTCATCTAGAAGTTGTGTAGTGCTATTACTCGCTTTCTGTTACTATTGCATAGAAACAACATAACTTAAAATGGTTGCGGGTGGAATTACCATCCAGTCCTTTGGATCTGAAACAGGCAATAAATTCAACAATATGAGTTGCCCGGTGTATCGGTGGGCTATCAAATAGAAGCTCCTTTCATTGCTCTGTTTAAATTTATCCATTGTACTTGGGTAGAAAAAGCCGGCAACTGATACTCTGGGACCAACCCTGCCAGCCGTAGCAACCGTTGCTCCACGCTTCTGAATTTGTCATTGGTGATGAGCTACAAAAACAGAGACAAGAGGAAGGTAAATTTCTTTTGGTACAAGCATCTGCGTATGGGAAGTTAGATATCTTACCTGAATGAAGTTAGATATGTTACCTGAATGAAGTTTCCTACGTTGACGACTGAAGCTCCATGCTCAAAGGGCACACCAACCCAGGGATTTTGATGAACTAGGAGGCCACCCATATGATCTTGCAGAAGTATAATCAGAAAAGAAGGGTCTGAATGCTTGGTGGCGCCGAGCGTCAAATCTGGCTCAGACAAGGCGGATAGTAGTGGCACCTCAGGGATTCAGTTTCCATGCACCCCAGGCTTGCACGGTAATCACTGGAAAGCCCTAAAGCCTCTGATAATAGTGCAGATAGAACGGTTCTCAGTTTGATCATATGTTTCATATATTCGGTTACTGCTTTTCTGCATAACATAAAACAAAAGTTATATAAGATGTTCCCCGAGAGAATTGGCATGTGAATTTTGGCAGTGTTAGTTTTTTGAGTGTGAACTGTGTACCTGCGTTTTTGAGGAAAAAGTTCAGGGTCCAGTTGACCATCCTGGAAATTAAATGCAATTGTGGCCCGCCAATTTGCTGATCCTTTTGTCACAAAAGATCTCCATCTCCACCCCCTTTAGTTTTTCATGGAACCCTCTAACTCCTTCAGTCATTTCATCCACAGCACTAACTGAAACTCCATGGTCAATCACCTGAAAGATTCTGATGCTTCACTAGCTTTATCTCTAATCTCCCGTCGTTGAAAATCTTCAAAATCTTCGAGGTCCATCAATGGAACTTGGGGGCAAACATCACTAGTATCTTATGATTTTGGCAGGTTTTCTGGGGAATGGGAGAAAAATCTAGGAATCTTAGCCACGACAAAGTCGACTAGCCCCTTAACCCCAGTTTTAGTGTCATCGAACTCCTTCACTTAGCTTTGTCATAGGTTGAATCACCTTCAAGAACAGATTTCCCAGCATTACAAATGACTTTCTTTCGTTGAATGAAAAATACGGGAAATCGAAATGCATTGTGATTACATAATGCAAAAGGCCAAGGCAATGAGATGCCCACTTCTGGACATTATCCAACGACAGCAATCTGTTAAAATTTTATAAGCAAAACTGCTAAATGTGAGCTCTTCAAACAGCCGGTCATCTGAAAATGTAATAGCCATATCTCATCTTACCCAAAAAAGGAAGTTATTTATGTATACGTTCGGCCATTGTTAGTTGTCAAGTCTCTACTTGCACAGAACAATAAAATTGAAGGGCTTATAGGTATCTTCTATTTATAGCCCTGACAGTATAACGGGAGAGGGGTTCGAATAGAGAGTTGATAAGTTGTGGAAGAGCAATACAACATTGAAGGCTCGAACCCTAGTTTTGTAACGTAGCTGGGGGTTCAGGTTTAATCAAATTTGTCATTTTGCACTTCTTTGTCTAGAAATTCTCTATCATGCATTCTAAGTCTCTACATTAAAGCGAAACTCTCTTTCATGTTGAAACTGGATTTTATCTGCTATTCCTTCTATCCTATTACTCCATTATTTATATTCACATCATAGCATTAGTTTCCAGCTGCCCTGAAAGAAAAGTAAATGCTTTTCAAGTATTTTGAGAACTACAACTAGCTTCAACTTAATCTCACACTATAATATTACAGTTAAGTATAGACTAATATGAGTCATGGTGATCATTACAACAATCAAGTTTCTTTCATCTACGAGCTTTCTATTTAATAAGATTTGCTAACGAAATAATTGATAATAGTCTACTATAGTGTCTAAATAAGAGATTAACATTCTGATAATTTTCATAAAACATTAAAATTTTTCAATAATACCTATTCTTTTGACATGTTTAGTAACTATCTTAGAAGAAAACCCTTTAATTAATGAATTTGTAATTATAAGATTGGTGTTGATATGTTTAAGTGAAACTTTATATTTTTCTAAACTTCTTTTTTACCGATAAAATATTTCCGTTCTATGTATTTAACACTCTTGGAATACTTATCTTTTTAAAAAAAGAGTACTACTGTAGAATTGTCACAATAAACTTACCCTCGTGCCAGCGATATTCACAACCAATGCATGATCTTGTGGCTATGATACTACGAAGACACTGTTCTTTCGTGAAGAGGTATTCGCTCTTTTCTCAGTGACGACTCCAAATAATCTGACGTCTTTATTTTATTTGCTAAGTATTGGATGAGGTGGCAAAAGAACTCTCTTGAAGGGTGGTCCGGTAACTAATAGATTATCCCTCCAAAGACATGGTTGGCTCCTCAGGTTATCTGGCTGCTACTCTTCTCTCTCCTCCTTTCTTCATCCACCTTGCGTTATTCTACCGTTTCTTTTCTTAAGTTTATTGCATTACATTTTTCGCTTCTCCTTATTTTCCCTTTCTTTTTAGTCTCATTGTCAGCTTCCACATATAACTGGGCTTGTTTATATGCATACTCGTAATTTGAAATGTCTTTTTTATCTGAAGGTCTATTAGAATCTTCCTATCACCAACCCTTCAAATGCTATTTAATTTCTAAAGGCTTTTACTTCCATGACCTTAGGATGATATCTTTATATAAAAACTCTTCAAATTTCTCTTCTTCTCTTTGCTTTTATTGTCAACAAGTGGTTGACACTTTCGGTTAGTAAATTAGCTCCTTTAAACCGTTGCCCAAATACTCCACAGAATTGTGGGATTGATTTGATGGATCCGGCTGCTAATTCCTTGTGCCAAGCCCAAGCCTATTGCTCCAAGGGCGAAAAAAGGCTTATACATCTCCTCGTCTTTTAATCCTTTCACTAACATTATTTCTTGGTAACGCTAAAGGTGCAACGTCATGTCGATGGTATCGACAAACGGGGTTTATTAGGGGAAAATCTCAACTTTCCGAGGTGTCTTAACTCTTAAGATTTCCTTGGATAGGGGAGATTTGATTTCATACTGACCTCCTCTTCTTGCCCAGTTGACTTTTCCCCCATCGTAGTTCTTGCATCTCTTCCTCGAGCTATTGAAGCTCCTCTGTTTTTCATCGTTTCGGTTTGGTTGTTAAGGTCTCTCTAGATTCATGATCAGGTTCTCATCTCTTTGCCAGACTCTACCGTTCCCACTTCTTTTTCCTCATTGTCTTGTCTTCTCTTATTTACGAGAAGACAACTCACTTCAGCTAAGGGGCAAGTATTTTTCAAAAGGCTTTTTTTTTGTAACCTTATTATCTCATTCTCCCGCGTTGTCTCCTAAGGGTGTACACCTTCTCTCTAATCCCAATCTCTCTAAAACCCATCGTTCTCTGCTTGTTAAGCCAATGACTCTTCTTTTTTGACAAATAACTGCTTCATTACTAGTCCTTCAACATCTTCTCCTTACAGGACTTCTCTTGCCCTTTTTCTTAATTCATCATCTTCTTTTTTGCTTTTCTCTTTCGAATTTTGTCTCCTGGACAACACTTTTGCTTTTCCTTCAGCAACAATTTCTTTTGCACTTGGACCAAGGTCTTTAAGCAACTCTAAAATACCCCTGACTCGATCTTGTGGCTCACAGGGTTTTTCCCACAATTTCTAGGCTTACTGATTCTCGGTCTTCAGAACTACCACTTCCGCTTTATTCATCTATATGTCTATCGTTTAGCTCTGAAATCACCATCTTTACGATGATTGAAAGATATGGTTTTTTTTTAATGGACTATAATGGTTTCTGCCCTTGTTCAAGCTGGGGATTTATGTTCTGCGAGGAGATTGTTTGATGAAATGCTTGGAAGGAATATTGCCACGTAGAACACTGCGATTGAAGAAAATGCAAGAAAGATCGGATGTTTGGGGGGGGCGTTCTTGAGGGGCTGCCGAATTATTATTTAACTAAATGCCTGCACGGATATAATTGCATAGACTACTATGATCACTTGTTACTTTCAAAATAAGCAATTTAGAAAAGGATTAGACTTATAGAATGAGATGAAGAAGAGTGGGATTAGCCCTGATGGAGTTACCATGGCTACTGTTATGTCAGCTTGTGCCCATCTTGGGGGCCTTGATATATGGAGAGAAATTCATCTTTGTGTTACGCAAATTGGATTTGATCTTGATGTTTACATTGGGTCTGCACCGGTTGACATGTATGCTAAGTGTGGGAGCTTAAATATTTCACTTTTAGTATTCTTCAAATTGCAAGAAAAGAAACTCTTCTGTTGGAATTCAATAATTGAAGGTCTTGCAGTTCATGGTTTTGCAAATGCAGCGCTAGCCATGTTTGCTAAGATGAAGAGTGAAAAGATCAGACCAAATGGGGTTACTTTTATTGTTGCTCCAAGTGCATACACCCATGCGTGATCTCTGAATATTTGTTAACTCCCGAAGTTAACAAAGCTAGCGTGCTTGAAGATGCATTAGAAATGATTAAAAGTATGAAATTACAACCAAATGCAGTTATTTGAGGTGGCTTGATGGGTGGTTGCATACTTCATAGAAACTTAGAGATTGCACTTATTGCTATAAACGAATTGATGGCTTTGGAGCCAAAGAAGCTTAACATGAATGCTGAAGTTAACGGATGGGCTGAGATCACCACCAAGATCAGGGCAACCAAGAAGGAACTAGGGATTGAAAAGAGATGTCCTGGTTCAAGTTGGATTGAAACGGAGAGGAAAATTTATCAGTTCACAACCTCTAATAGATCTCACCTGGCCTCCAATGAAATATACTTTTTGCTTGCTGAATTAGACGGGCAGCCGAAACTAGCCAGCTATTTACCTAAACTTAAAGTCAATGTTACAGTAGTTGAATGTTCTGACTTCTTAGAAGGAATAGTAATTGGGTATAATATAAAACTGAGTTTGGTTATGTAGCCAGCTAGCTTCAGCTGACCATCTAATAAACAATCTGAGGTCTTTATGGAAACAAAAATCTATTTTTTCATTTCAAGATATAACCAGTTATGTTTGTAATCGTATGTAGTTAATGGTTTCAGCAGAAGACAAGCAGATAGTAAATTTGACAGTATAGTAACATGGCTGGGAACTTACAGATCCCTAAAAGGTATGCCCGTTTGAAGATCTGCGCCGCTCTGTGATATGTTTTTTCGTGTCAGGATCTAGCAGGTGACAGTTTTATACACAAATTTATTAGTATTTGATGTTCATTAAACCAATTTAGTATGTCTCTTTGTAAGCTTAAAATGAGTTAAAAAATTAATATTATAGTGAGTTTGGAACAAATTTAAACATGAATAAATATTTATGAATATTCTATCAAATATAAGTATATATTTGATTTATTTATTTTTAGTAGTTAGTTTCAAATTTCACAATAAAAATAAAAAAATAAAAAATTCAATTAATAAGAATATTTCATCGATTAATTATTTATTTAAGATAAATTAATTATTTATAAAAAATTATTTTTTTATTAATTTATATATTATTATTTTCTATTATAATGTTATACATTTATAAGTAATTATATCAGTTCTTCAATAATATTATGTGTTGTCAAAGGCATAACCACTAATTCATATTAATAATAATAAATAATAAAAATAAGATCTTAAAAAAAAATGTAAATAGTTGAGTAATTTTGGTCAGAGTCCGATAAACCGTCTTCCTATAATAAGGATATTAAACAGGAAAAACCACCGAAGATCTGGCCCATGCTTTCAGAGAGAGCAGAGCAAGCTAATACAAATCACCCTGAAGCGCAGCGCGCAAGCAGAAAGAAACAGAGGATGGGATAGAGCCAATAGCAGCAATAAGCCATCATAACGGCTGATCAAACCAATAGGGAATCTTGTTCTTAATCAGCACTTACTTTCTCCTTCGGCTCTCATTCCTTTTTCATTTTTATTAATCACAAAAACCCCATGCGGAAGAGAATGATCAGATAGAGCTAATACAAAGGTCGATGCCATCATTCCGGCGATCAAACCAACAGGGAAACACATAGAATCATCATCTCATTCTCCTGTTCTCATTAATTCACAAAATCACTCTGCAAAGAGAAGAAGAAAATTTGCTAGCTTAGCAGACGGTGGAGGACGGCCAGCTTCTGAAGCCGGAAATGGAACCCGAATTCGAGTCGAGGTATTTATTTACAGACAAATGTCATTTCTTTTGAAATTATTTGTTTATGTAACCCTTTATGTTTCTTTTAATATAACTATAGCCCCTCAGATTCTCACAATTTCAATAATGCCCTGAACTTGGACAATAAAATTGCAGTTTCCTGCGCCGTGTTAACTATGTGGCCCAATTGGAAGGGAAACGTCCATTGCTAATCTAATCCAAGCCCAAAAGAGAAAGAAATCAGTTTTGTACTCTTACCCATTTTATGGGAATGGACCGTAATATCCTCTCCCTTGCTAACAGAATCCCGAAACTGTCCCCCCCCCTTGAGTTCGGTTTCTCGCCGCCGCAACTTCTTCGGATAAAACGGCAGGCACCGCCTGCTCTCTCTACTCTCAGAAGTCACAGCCGCCATAAATAAACATCAGCACAAAGAACTCACAAGTTTTCTATCGAACCCCAGGAAATGATTAATCGATCCCTGCAACGATTCTTTCACAACATATGTAAGCTCTTCAATTTTCTTCTAACTTTTTTTTTCTTTCCAGTTGTTTTCTATTTTTGTTTATCGTGCATATAAATTTATTGAGTAAAGATTAGCATTTTCAGGAACATAAAGGAAAGTATTGAAATTTGTCACCATTCCCTTTTATCTTATTTCAGTTACCACTCGGTTCTTGGTTAACTAAACAATATAGAAATCTTTTGAACAAAATGTTATTAACTTTGTTGCCAGACTCCATTTAAGGTAGAATGTATATGACGAACATTTAGGTTATATTTGTAACTGCTGCTTCTGTGTAACTTTGAGAGCATATTCTGGTAAACACCGATTTTTAGTTGGCAGCTCCTCACCCACTTATAGCTGTGGATTAAAAGTCGCAGCTTCTCAATCCGTAATGGTCTGATAGTGTTCTGTACTCAGCATGGGGCTCTGTGTACGTTGTCAACAGTCTAATATATTTGTACAAAATTGTGGGCCCAACTGAAGTAAAGATGTTATTATAAATTTAACATGATTCAAATCTCTGGCAGTGCTATGTTTTAAATGGCATTTAGATAAGAAACTATCATGAAATTGTAGAAATCTATGTGATTTTATATGGAACTGCTTAGTTTATGAAGAACAAACATTGGCTTAGTTTTCATGCTGCAGATTCTGCCAAATATGTGTGTAAAAGACCAGAAACATATGAAAGGTTCATGTATGGTGTTCTTGATTGGTGTCAATTGCAATGCACAAAGGCAGATAAGGTAGAAGCAGATGTGCTAGAAGAAGCAAAGGATGCACCTCAAGTTTCTTTAAAGCCTAAAATGGAGAAGATGGCAATAAACCACTCTGAAATTGACAAATACAGCTCTAGCAATGGTGATGTTATTGATACTAAATGGAAGTTAGAGCTCACTTGGCTCACAAAAGCTCTCGAACCAGCTCTGCAAGTTTGTAGGTGGGCTCTGCAAACAGGTCTGTTTATTTTTGTCATGCTTTCTACATCATCTACTTTGCTAGGATGATTGCATGGGGAGGTAATGAACAAGCATTTAAGCGTAACCAATATGATTCAAGTTGTGATTGCTGAAATTTGGGTCTCCCATATCTTATTATTCATTTATTTTCTCTTGTTGTAGACTTTCAATGTAAGCATGCTTATTACACCATCCTTGTACTCCTGACACCATGACTCCTGTTGTTTTTCAGTTTGCCTCGTGGATAATGAGGCTGATGTAGTATTTTAACATGCAGGAAATGGGTTTAGCAAATCCCCTCCTGGCAGTCGGTCTGTTTCAGAAATTATTGCAAGCATTCAACGGAGTAAGATTGGGATTGAGGGTTGGAGTTTGAGTGACCTGACAATTGGCCTATATCTGATTTATCTTCGTCAAGCTTCATTGAATCCATTTGAGGATGTTAAGGGTGTCCAAATTACATCAGAATCAGTTGTAATTATTAAATTCTTATTCTTGAGGAGATATTAGCCCATATAAAATATGCTTAAAGTTTTCAATACATATTTAGAATCAGTTCTCACACCTTGGAATTCTAATAAGCTAATGGTTTTTTGATTTAGGTGCAAGATCTCATCTACCATGTTGAATTAGCAAAAGGCTGTTATAAGAATGATGCTTTTAGCCTTGCAAGGAATAGCATGCTTCAAGAAAGCAATGTTTGGAAATTTGAAAAGAATTCCAGTGTGATGAGGCCTGGTTATTACATAGGAATTGATCCTCGCAAGAAACTTGTTATTCTCGGAATACGTGGCACACATACTGTATATGACCTCATAACTGACATTGTTTCTTCAAGCCATGAAGAAGTCACATTTGAAGGCTACTCGACCCACTTTGGTACAGCTGAAGCTGCTCGTTGGTTTCTTAGTTGTGAGATAGGGACCATAAGGCAGTGCTTGGAGAACCATAAGGTGTCACAAACTTTCCCCTGTCTATGTTGGATGTTTAATTTTTTTTGTTAAAAAAAAATAATAATAGAAGAAAATAATTGTTTGTTTTCATAGTGTTAGTGGGCCTAATTCATCTACAGGGATTTAGGTTGAGGCTAGTGGGTCATTCTCTTGGTGGTGCTACTGCTTCTTTACTAGCAATAATGCTTCGCAAAAAGTCATTCAAAGAGCTGGGGTTTAGCCCTGACATTGTTACTGCTATTGGATATGCAACTCCACCTTGTGTCTCCAGAGAACTTGCGGAAAGTTGCTCAGATTTTGTGACTACTGTTGTAATGCAGGTTGGCATATTGATCTCATTATCTGTCTGTCATCTCTGTTGGAAAAAAGCATCTCCTTTTTAAACCACTATATATATGTAAATTTATGAAATGGTTCTCCAATAGAGGAGTTTTATGATGTTTTGTTTATTCAATCTTCGGGTTGCCTCTGTTTTTTCATATGGGCAGGATGATATTATACCTAGATTAAGCACAACTACTCTAGCAAGGCTGAGAAATGAGATTCTTCAAACTGATTGGTAAGTGAAATTTTACCAATTTGAGAGCTAACACCTCTCATGTGGACATGCTGAAAACAAAGACATAGATGTGAAGTGAAATAGGATTTAAAATACTGGAAGTAGTGACAGCATACTTTTAATTGCTAATAAGGAATTAAGTATGTTACTTGAGAATGTGAGTACAAAGGAATAAGTTTTTGTCAAAGACATAAAGTTTAGATATTTAGTAGTAAATATAGGCACATGCCTAGTGGAGATAGTTGGTGACTGATGGCCTATATCAAATAAATGGTTGTTTCTATTTATGTTTTACCATTCGTCCTGTGAAGGAACTACTTACTACTTGTTTGCACATAAAGCTACTTCTTTTCTTTTAAGCAATAATTTTACTTTTAAATGGGTGCTTTTTTTATGATAATCAATCTTTTCTTTTCTGGGTCTTGTGTAGGATGAGTCTGGTTGAGAAAGAAGACTGGAAAAATGTCATAGATTTAGTCACAAATGCAAAGCAGGTGGTCTCTTCAGTACAAGATGTAGCTCGGAAACTTGCAGATTATGCTAACTTCAGGAGCAAGAAAGATTCTTCTGGTAAGCCTGCATGCCTCCCAACTCTAAGTGTTTTTATGTTGTGTGTCTTTTATTTTTTTGATCTTGAACCCTTTCTTATGTATTACAAGTGTCATGGTTATGTTGATATTCTGTGATCAGTTATGTCCATTGACAGTTAGATACTGTTTTTTAAATTATGATGATCTTAGGATGGTTTCCTCTGGGACCTTTTATACTATTTGCTGCCATCTTCTCTTCCCATGCCTCTTCCTTTTTGGCTCGACAGTTTTCTATGTAGAGGCCATGAAAAGAAATTTTCATACTTCTTCCCGCATCATTACTGACACTGAAGGCATTCATTCCGAGTGCACTAGGATTTGGATAACAGACGAGTTAATTATTATTGATTTTTCTTATAGATGCTCTCGTCAGAAAGGATTCGTCCACTTCTTGCACGATTTCATCAACCCCGAAATTAAAGACTGAAAATGTCACTGTCCTTAAGAAGCAAGCTGCGGGCACAGTAGCTGAGGAGCTATTTGTACCTGGGACTGTATACTATCTAAAGAGAAATGTTGACAGTCCTACTGGCAGCAATTATAGCGGTGGCAGAGAATTTTTCACTCTCTGGAAGAGACATCCTAGTGAACATTTCCAGAGGATAGTTCTCTCAAGCAACCTAATTTCGGACCACAAATGTGATAGCCATTTTTACGCTCTAAGAGATGTTCTTAAAGGCTTTCCGGGATCCAGTGATGAGCACATTTTCCCGTAACCAACAAAAAAAAGGTTTTGACTTTTTGGTTCATCGTTCTGTAAATAATCAGTGAGTGTAATTTATGGAAGTTGTTTTCAATCCTGTCAGTACGTGCTGTCCAGGTGGAAGACCGGCTTTTGCTACTGTAGTACCGTTCTTTGAAACAAATCCTTGTTTTGTATCCCCTTCTTCTACCTTTCCCCTCTTTTATCTTTTGGAAATAGAGGGGAGTCCTCTTAGGCACATAAAATGTCTGGAAAGTGCATGGCAGCCTCCCAGCTATAAAGTTTGCTTTACTTGCCCTAAAATCAAGCAAAAAAGGAAATTAAATGTTGTTTTAAATGTAAATTGTAAGCATTCCAGCACCTGTAAATGATGATCATAGCTTCCCCACCATCACATACCTTGAAAAAGTTATGGCTAAGGATGAATGGGCGGTTTCTGTAGCCACACCTAGGCCGTCCTAGGGCTTATAGCATCCAAGAAAAAGTAGAAGAACACGCCCAGACACGCATAACAAAATTATGCAGTGAAAGCTTGGGTAATTGAGAACGTTTGTCTATTGAATTCATTGTGTATTCATAAAGTTAATTCTTGTGAATCAACCCACACTTGTCGCAAAGTGGTTAATTTTTGCGATTCAACTGACAAAATGGACAGCATTACGCATATTTAGATTTTTAATTTAGCAACGTGTGATTTTTCATATTGTTGTTAGCCTAAGATGGTTGTAGCTATACAAACATACATGCTCCTGTGCAAAAACTATTTGTACTTTCGTATTTTTGTTTGAAAGTGTTTTCTTGTTTGTCAGAGCAAACATTTCCCATTCGAAGCAAACATGCTCCTGTGCTTGACACAGAGAACATCAGTTCATGACTGATTTGGGCTGGGCTATGATTGCTTAATCTTTGTTCAGGTGATCGTGAGATGGGATTGTCAGAGAAATAATTGAAACAATAAATTTATTAAAAGTTTTTTGCATAATTTTAAATGCTTAAAGCGGGATGTCCCCATGATTTAATATATACAAAACAAGACAAGATTGCTTATCCTGTACAATGTACAATAAATATGTGATGGACTGCCCTTTGGAAGGCATTGCCAACCAATTATGAATTATATCAGGAAAGTGTCTGGTTCTCTTTGATAATTACGAAATTAATTCTACAAAGTTTCTTTTGGTCCGCAGAAAGTAATGTGCTTTTGAAGCTAAGAGCTAAAGTAATGCCAGACAATTCTTAAAATGTCTGGAACTGCGTATGCATACAAACAGTGTGGTGGGGCTTGCACTATTTCTTACCCAAGGGTCTATACCTTGAGGAATTTTGGCTTCCAAAGAAATATTTCTTTGGATTTAACACCAAATCAATTTGACATTTATAATAAGCATTAAGCAGAAGTTGTAGGACCATATGTAATTAACTTGCATTACAGTCCAAGTCATAGAAAAAACTTTCTTCACCAGCTATACTTAACAAAGACAAAACAGTCTCTCTCAGCATATATCTTATTGAAATGACAACTCTAAACTGTTCTTACTATTATATTTCAGTCCTAATATTATGGTTAAGACTTTGAAAAATTGCCCCCCGTTCCAAATACAATACGACATTGATAAAACCCTAAACAAGTTATACCCCATTAACTAAATTAAAGGGACAAGTTTAATATAAACTCTTGAAAACGAAGCTTTCTACTTGTGTTTCTCAGTGATGAAGCATCTAATTTTCTTACCCATTTGTGTTGTCGGGATTTGAAGTCGATCTTTGAACTAAATAGCTCGTGAGTTGCCTCAAGATATCATTATATATCTATATATATATATTATAAATAAGGATTTGATCAGTGTTCATGGATTCTTGTAACAGATGTATTCAGACATGTTTTCATCATTCTTTAGGTTATAAAACTTCAAACGTTTGATCATCCACGTATAACAGATTGCAAATTTATTTATATAGTTTTAATAAATAATGAAGGATAAGCTAGCTTAAGTTTTCTTCTAGATCGAGAGGAGAAATTAATCTAATAATTAAAACGGTATATATATATATATAGAGAGAGAGAGAGAGAGAGAGAGAGACACACACACACACACACACGTGCAATATGGCCCATATGAAAACTTGGTGTCGGCTTGACTGGTCTTCAGAAGGACAAAAGCCTTGCATCATTTTCTAACTTCATACTTGTCCTTTATAGTTAAATGCATATCAAGTATGACAAGTTCTTCCCTTTCTTCATCGAATTGTTTATAATTCTAACCGTATCAAAGAAGATTTCTAACTTAATTAAGTTTTGTATTGAAGACTCTTAATTAATTGATTGTTTAGCCTCCCTTAAGCCTAATGATATAGGACATTAGGGTTTGAAATTGAATTTTTCTATGACCCCTTTAAAAAGGAAAAAGTATTACAACTTTCTACCATTAAAACTATAGAAAAAAAAATTATTTAAAATTATTATTCTTTCATTTAATTTTAAAATTATAATAATTAGAATATAAAATTAAAAAAAATAATATTTAATACAATAAACTCGATAATCATATTTATCATTAAACAATATAGTATAAATAAATAAATAATTGTCAATTAAAAAAAATTTACTCAAATAATAAGATAAAATATTTAATAAATACTTTATTTTTTCACTTATGCTTAATAACTAATGATTAATTAATAATTTTATCAGTATTTAATAATTAAAAAAATAATAAACTTAATTGAAAAGGAAAAGAAAACGTTATTATAAAGAATTCTTTTTATAATTCATATATATATATATATATATATTCTTTACAAAATATGTCATAGCTTCCCTTGTAGGTGATAATTTAGAAATAAAATATGATAAATCATTATAGAGTATTAGTAATTTGCAATTGCAAGATAACATTAATTTGACCCTAGTCTTGTAAGTTTCTTACTTGATTCATAATTGTTTCTTGCAAGACATAAACAATTGGCCTTTTCTTTTTTATACGGTGCGAGTGCCAGGACAAAAAACGACCAAAACTTGTGAAACTATGACTCTTATTTTTGTCGTGTTGGATTAGTAAAGTGATTAGAGTACCAAGCTCCAAGCTGGAGGTGACGTGGACACAGGCTCCGGTGGACCCCACATGTAAAAAAAAACACAAAAATAGAGACGCCCGTGCGGTGTGGCGTGGCGTGTCTTTCTATCGGGCACGTGCACCGCTATCCCCGAGGGACATTAATTAACTTTCTTTGTATCTTGTTTTCTCTTCTTTATTATAATTATTTACTGAAGCGAGCAGAGCAGGTCAGTAAATAATGACAGTAGATTTTTATATTATGATAATTACATAATATTTATCAAACAAATATTTGTACTTTCATAAAATATTAGTTTTATACTTATAACAGACTCAATTAAAATATTAAATTTTTAAAATTAATTTAAAATAAAATAAAATAAATTACATACATTAATATAAAGTTTGTCAACATAAAATAAAATTAATTACAATAATTTCATAAAAATATATATAATAAATTTATAAATTTACATATAAAATATTATAAATTTAAAATAAAATTTATAAAATAATAAGTACATATTTAACCATAATATGTATCAATCTATTACAAAACTAGAACATAAACATTATGAAAAATTTAGAATTTTGTAACTATAACATCAAAAGGACGTTGTTGTTTTGATGTTATACCAATCTCAAAATGATGTCATTTGGTATTTTTATTAAAAAAAATTAAAAAATAAATATCATAATATTCATAATAGATACTGGTACTAAATTTGTTGTGAATTTTTATTTTTCTTTCTAAATTTATTTCATTATGGTTTGGTATCAGAGAGTTTATGGGTTTACATGGTAAACTTTTATCCATTCCTAACAACGAATTGAAATTACTTTGTTAGTGTTGTGACAATTTTTGTAAAATAGAAAAAAGATTAAGAATATTGGAGTTTCGATGATAATCCTCCATGCCAGCATGGAGATGATTTGGCTCATGAGAAATATTAACCAACACATTATAATAATTTAATAATATATTTAATTTTTTTAATTATTAATTTATAAAATAACTGAATTTTTTAAAATTTAACAAAAAAAAAGGAGAAAGATATAATAATCTATCAAGTGGTGTTCGGCGTTATCTTTCTTATTTTTATATGAAAATATTTCACAAAAACTTTTGAAATGGATTATACATATTAAGAATAAGCAGGTACACTATTAAAAATATAATAGATGATATAATTAAAAGAAGATAACATAGACATAATCTAATCTTTATGAACATTTTATTGTTAGATGATGTCTCTTCTTGATTTCATACGTGAACATGCTTCGCGCTTTGAACAATTCTATATTTCAAAAATATAAAGGTCATGCCATGGGTTTTTCCTTTTTAATTATTGTGATTATGGGTTAGAATGATGAACATTCTTGAGATATCATTACCCAAATCGCATAATGTTCAAGCGTTCCGTCCCATTAGCCATTCATGTGATCAACCACTTGCTTTCTGGTGGACAACCCAAATGACCACCAAAGGCTGACACTTGAAAATTGTCAAGAAATATTTGTCTTCGGATGAGATGGAACTTCATTGTACTCAACACAAAATTATATTATTACTAATCGTGACTTTAAAGTTTGCAAAATAAAACATTGTTCCTGATGTAAGATTTGATTCTTTAAAATGTGACTCGACTCTGTAAGAGAATTATATTAAATATAATAAATGGTAATTTCTTTTGTGATACTCCAAAAATCTATCAGCTGGTTGTCCGAAAAGCCGAAGAAACTCAAGAGGATTTTAATTATGGATCATGCCCAAATCTAGCCACCTGTAAAATTAATTTGGGCATGGCTGATATGGGGGAGATGCTGCTGTCAAGATTAAACATGAATTATTCAGGTAGGTCTAGTTTTGAATATACATACATATATATATATATGTGTATGTATATATAAATTCCTGTACATTTGAAAAGGCCTTTGGAATACCAAAAGGCTTGTCAAGACTCAGGAGAGCCGCTTCATAATTGTTACTTGAATAAATATTTGTGTAGTTAATAATTAATTAAAAACAAAGTCTTAATTAAAATTGTGCAGCCGACGCTGCTCCTCCTTTTGAGATTAGTTGAACCCGTCCTACATTATTGTCTAGAGAAAGGGTATTGATTATTGTTAATTTAATAATACTGTCCACAAACATGTACATAATTTAACAATGCAATGCCTTGTTGTCTGCAAGAACAGTTGATCTTCTGTTTACATTGAGCTGAAGTGGCGAACAAGTACACGACTGAAAGCCGGCCATTTTAGGGTGGTGCGATAATGGCTGCCATGCAAGAAAATAAAAGAGCTTTCTGTTGATACGTCATTTCAATTGTGTAGCCTTTGGCATCCAATAATATCATTCTAAGCAAATGTTGCAATTTGGCCACTTTTAAATAGCCATTTAAAATTATTGACCAAAATTATATCAATCTATACGCAGCTGATCAGTAGCCCATCAAATTGTTAATACTTTCAATCCCATTTTTTCCAAACCAAAATTTGATTAATTTATTAGGTATTAACTGCTTTCACATATAGCAAGTTGTTTGCTTATAAATAATTAATATAAAATAATTTATAATTACAACTAATCTAATTTTTTCTTTTTTTTTGGGGGGGTATTGGAAGATGTTAAGTTGGGATGTCATTATTAGGGTTTGGAAGTGGGGCCTAATTTTATATTTGAGCAAGGTCTTCATGTTGGTGCCCATCTGTGACCGAAGAAAGTGATTGAAATTGATTAATGATTATAAATAAGCTCGACAATCCGTGACCTGCTATAGTACTTATAACTATTCTAAATTGAGTAGAGAGGAAAAGAAATCCTCTTGTGTCTAAACTATTCTAAAAAGAGTAGGGAGTAAAAGAAATCCTCTGTGTGTGTCTTGTATGGGAAGAAGGGCTATGTTATAACCGCTGTTCCGTACATATATCAATGTAAAATTTATAATTGCAACATAAAATTTTAAAATATTTTATATAAAATTTAAAATAATAATTAAAATATAAATAAAAAATTTAAAATAATAATAAATAATATTTATAACATGAATAACAAAAATTTTGAGAAAATCAATACAAAACTTAAAAATTAGTAATAATGATAAGGCCAAGTGTTCTATTCCACTGTTACTATTTTTTGTTTCATTCATTTTTGGAATATATGCTTCTCTTTTGATTTTGTCCCTTTACACTCTGATCATCTGTACTGCATCAGTATAATGGGTTTTGCTTTGTTTTAACTGAAATCGACCTGATTTCTTCAGTGTTCGGTTATGATCGATTTGCCAACAAAGTCTGAACATGAAGTAGTATATTTTGCCAGTCCAAATGCAGGAAATTAAAGAAATGTTAAGCTTTAGTTTGTGTGCCAGCATTTACATTCTATGCATGACTTGTTAATTGAATCAATTGTCTGATATTTGTTATGGGAGATGAGATTTACCGACCTGCTCGTGTAAGAAGTGATCTTCACATGTAACATGTTGGAAGTTTCCGTTAGATCACCTATCGTTATGGGCATTCAAAATTGTTAATTAATTTGGGATAATAATACCTATGATTCTCTTTATCTTTTCATAACAAGTTAATTAAACCAATAAAGAAAGAAGTTTAGGTATTATTTACTGGTAATTACATCTGACAGACAACCTCATTGTGAAGTGAAATTATCAACAATATAAAGTAGTTAATCCCACAACAAACGCTTTCAACAGTTATTGTGTTCATAATCTAAACCTTGTTAATTGAGATGCAATTAAATCTAGCATTACATTTTGTAAATACATACAAGGTCCAAGAGGGCGTTCGGTAACATATCTATTTGTTATTATTATCAATAAAGTTTACATCAAGGCTTTTAGGAGGAAGAGAAAGTCTATCAGTAGACTGGAGTGATCTACGCAGAGAAGGGTCAAATTAGATGGATGCTACATAGAATGTTCATAAATAATTTCAATTAATTGCGTTAACTGACCTGCTCTCTCTCTCTCTCTCCCTGCCTCTCTCTCTATATATATGTGTGTGTGTGCGCGCACTGAAATTAATTGATTTTGCTGGTAAATGGATAAATATGTCTTAGTTTTATTAACTAAAAGGTAAGTTACAGCAGTAAAGCAAGAAATTAACATATAATACAATATATGCTTTTGGACCAACACGGAAGCTTGGACTATTAACCTAAATTCCTTTCAATATCAAAACTCGTGCATTGAACAGTTATGAAAAGTTCCACTATTGTCGACCTTTAACAGTGATAGAGGTGAACGGTTTCTTTGCAATAATAAGGCTAAGGCAAACCAAATATAATTAATTTTTAAATTCCTTTCACTTGTTTAATCCTTGGTTTTAAGGATCTCAAATGGCAGGATGCTGAACTACTAAATTTAGTTGCAGCTAACACTTATTAGATCACTAAGACTCTAAAAAGATTAAAAATGAGCTATATGTAATAGATACAATCATCAAGCAACTAGAAATGGGTTGGTTTTACGCTATTTCTTTTGTCGTATAAGAATGTAAAATGGAATCTCATATGATCGTATAAAAATTTAGGATGAAGGTTTATTAAGAAAAAAATAATGAAATTTGTAGCCCATAAAGGCGACAAAATGTAATTAAGTATTCATTATTATAGGATCCACCTCTGTCTCCCTCTGGTGTTTATAAATTTGGTAATAATTAATACTCTCACAACGCTGAGAAAGAAGAACACGCGATCTAAATCCCAACAACATCAAGATGACAGGTTCTGGTTCTCCTTGTGGAGCCTGCAAATTCTTGAGGAGAAAATGTGTTAAGGGTTGTGTTTTTGCACCTTATTTCTGCCATGAACAAGGTGCCACTCATTTTGCAGCCATTCACAAGGTTTTTGGTGCAAGCAATGTTTCAAAACTGCTTGCTCATCTCCCTGTGAGTGACCGATGTGAAGCTGCAGTTACAATCTCATATGAAGCTCAAGCTAGGCTTCAAGATCCCATTTATGGCTGCGTTTCACATATTTTTGCTCTGCAACAGCAGGTTGGTACTCTTTTTCTCTTGCAATTTGTTATTGGTGATTGAAAACCGAGTTTATTATCTGTTAATTCATGATGGATTTTCACTTTTGAGTCTTGTAGGTTGTCAATCTACAGGCACAACTCGCTTCTCTCAAGGAACAAGCGGCTCGAAGCTTGCTCAATGAATCTGTTACCGCGAACCCTAATGAGAAACACCATGGAAACCTTCCTTCTTACCCACAAGATATCCACAATTGGTTTCAACAAGAAAATTCGAACATGGAGACGAAATTCAACCCAAACCTACACAACCAAACAGCAACGGTGCCATATTCTGAACTTGGGTTCATGAACCCAAATTCTTTGGGGAATTATGAAAATTCAGCCATTTCAGGAGAAGACGTCTCCTTTGCAAGTTTTGAAGAGGCTTCTTATTCAATGGGAGCATCTCAAATGCACACAGACATTAAGCAATGGACTTTCCAAGATTCTGATGACCATCAATCAGTGGCCTTTGGATACATGCAAAATTCATGAGAAGATCTGCAGCACAAGAGACCCTTAAATCGGTGAAGACCTCGCCACTTTGTCAATCTTGAATTGCTGCTGCATACTTTGAGATATGCGCTTCTGTTGCCATAAATAAAACCTAGGAACCCTAGAAATGTTCATAATCCAGAAACCCTAAAAATAAACCCAATTATTATTATTATTTTTAATTTAGTGTAATCTTGGATATTAATAAAATAATATAGTGTAATTTTTTTCAGAATAGGAAAAAATCTAATTTCGTTTAAACTAATTTATTATGGTTACGAATCTCGTAAAAATTTAAAAATTTACTTAATTAATACAGATATTTTGTTGCTTTAAAAATATTTTCTTTTCAAAAATTTAATAATTTGGGTTTGAAAATTATCTGTTCTCTCTCTATATTATGTGTGTGTGTGAATGTATGCATATATACAGGTATTAGTAGATTTTTCTCTTTATATGTACAAAACTTATAATCTAAAAGCAAATACTGAGTACTTTGCTTAATCCAAGTTAAACTCTCTTTTTCTGTGAGTAACGTTGATGTTCTGGTTTCTATACTTGAAAATTTAGTGGTGCAATCATCTTTGGTTTGAATGAGCCTCATGCGCATAAAGGCTTTATTTACAGTTCTGGATCTCTGGTTGTTGTCGATATACTTGCATAGTGATCTCTTCTTCTTCTCTCTAGCAGAGGATGGGATAAAAATGTTTTGACTTACCCGATGAATGGTTGAATCTAGCTAGATAATGACAAGTTGAAATTTTTAAGTGCAATCAGCTTAAGTTATGTGTCATGTTCAGATTAAAAACACGAGGAACAACCTCATTTTCATAAGGTGTGAGAACTCACGACGATCGACACATGAAACTTATTCTTTAATAATCATTTGTTGAATTTGTTAGGCATCTGGGATCAAAGTTTAAACCTATTGATAGGTTAGTCTTCATCCATTTCATTTACTTGATAGTTTTTTTACAGTGTTTCTGCTTTCCAAGTTTTGTCGATTACTTGGTACTTGCAATCGGAGTCTGGACACACGATTGTTCCCAAAGAGAGCTGCAATTGATAGCCGTACATCCACATGCATCTTATTATTATAATCAAAACCTCTCATGTAAATTAGTTTAAGAAATTTATTACTTCGTGCTCAAAAATGTGACCAAAGATAATAATCTTGTTAAATGTAAGACTGATTAGCATATTTGAGACATCTTAAATCTATAAAGCTGCACCTATTTCAAAGCTTTTTGAAACTTGCTTTTATTTTTTTTGGTTCTCTCTTTCATTAGCTCTGAGAAAATTGATGTAATCTTCAGTACAAGGATGATAAGGCTGAGTTGTTTTTCAATGAAACCACTGCGTGCAATTGCTTCTAATTCTTCTGTTGCACAAGGCTGTATGCTGCGGCTTCAGCTGCATAACGAAGCTTCTATTAGTTCCTGCAGAATTGAAAGGAACTAGCTATATATAGAATCCTGGAAAACTCTAATCAAGCTTTTCTTTTCTTTGATGAAATTTCAGGTTCTCAGTAAATTTCTTCGGTGAGTTTCTTCTTCAGAAGATTGCAAGAAGTTTCAAAAGATGACTGCATCATGCTACTTTCCAATCAGAAGGTAGTATGAAGCGTGAAGGTTACTGAAATAGTAAGACAAATCTTTATTTGGTTGTTGATGTTGGGAAGTGACCTGTAATGGCATATTTGATTCGTGCAATTGTTTAAAGAAGAACTTGACCGATATATATATATATGTATATATATATATATATATATATATATATATATATATATATATATATATAAGAATGCGTGTAATGTATGATTTAGTGGATGCTGTCTTAATGGGATTGATGACTCTCCTTATGGAAGTGACCATTTTGATTCCTTCTCGTTAAACACTAGACACAGATAACATGAATATATATTAGATTATTAGACGTAATCTTTTACATATCTTCATAAATTATGATGGGATGACAATGTTTAAGCTATACACTAGCTGCTGATCAGATTAATTCTTTCTTGATTCCAAATAATTCGACATTACTAAAATGTTATGTAGCTGAAGCGTTATCTGCACAATCATATGCACATTATTGCCGTACACATTGGTGAAAAAAGTGCATTCTCTTACTATGTATATATGAAAACATAAAAACAAAAAAAAACACATCAAGTATACAGAGAAATTAAACATAAAAATTGGCTTAGTTTGCTTAAGTAGTAACGAAAACTTGATGCAATAGAACTTCTGTTGAGATGAGTTCCTGTAATATATATCACAAAATTGTGTTTCTTGGGCAGCCCGAAGGAATTGACCATGCCTGCTTCCTGTATTCACATACCAGCAGCGCTATGTCTTTTATAACCTTTTGGAAGTCTGAAACTTTACCTGTATCAGTATTTAAATCTTTACATTCATCAAATGGAGTACTTTCCGTCAACATGAAAGAACAGTTAAGAATGTTTCAGCACAGCACTCGCGGACGAATCTAGCTTCAGCTGTGCAGATGGACCACCTTACATGATTCCCGTAAAATATTTCTAAATTACTCAGCGATCAGAATCAACATCTATAACAACTTTGTCAAAAGTTGAAGACATTTTTCTAGAAATAACACAATTCAATGGCTGTCATGTTCGAAGCCCTTTTCCTGATTTTCGCCGCATACAACGACAATCCATATTAATTACATCAGAAAGAAATTAATTAACACTGCTCAGTACAAGACCAACCCAAAAAGAACAGCTCTACTGTAGAGCATCGTTTCATTTTGCTACAAGTCCAGCCCAATACTTTGAACCAAGTCAGTCATCATTTCCAGGCTTTGCCTAACAACTTTTGCATAAAACTAAAAGCCGCTGTGGCCAAACTTATTTATCTTTTTATGTTTTTTATTTTTTTTTCCACATTATAAAGAAAAAAGAAGGTGAATTACATGTTGTAAAGACTAACCCTTCTGTATGATTCATTGCATTACTGGTCCCTACAATCCGACGACTTTGATTGCACATGCTTTGCAAACTCAATAGTCAAACTTGAGTTCCTAATATTCAAACCCCTTCGTGCTTTTCCTTATAATACTAGTCCAGCCATTTCGCTCAATTTTCTCCTTACTTTTGCTTTCTTTCTATTCTTTAAAGGATTCATTTATCTTTGTTAAATTTAATCGAATCGTCACCTATTCCACCCTCTTGTTCACAAATTTAATTTCTTTTCTTCAATAAATCAATAATTAGAAACTTAAAATCTTAATTACAGGCGGAATCAAGGATTTACCCAAACGAAAACGAAAATTGGTAACACTTAGATGAATGCACCTTCAAAGTTATAGAGTTGTAAATGCTTGTCACGATTCCGACAGAGATAACATGCTCTCCTTTCCTTTAAGGAAATGAAGAGAACATACTTATTCTCTCCTTTACAATTCATGCTAAAAAATTTTAGGTGAACTAATTAAAGTTTTCTTTCTTTCCTTTCTTGTCTTCTCTTTTTGGTCGTTCATTTGACCTTTTGTTCCCAGCCTTTTTCTTTCTCTCGAGCTCACATTCAACAAATCATCACTCATCATATGTTTAACTAATCTTCTCCGGAATAATTACTTTCCAAGTTCAATTAATGGAGGAATGTATCTCATAATTTCACTCGTTTGTAATTAATGTAGACAACGTACGAAAGTTATTCCCGCCGCTTGACTAAGTATATTAATGGCTATAATATTAACTAAATTAGTTTTATATATAGGCTCTGCTCATGGGCTCGAAGAATTAACTTCTGGGAATTTATTAATATTCCAATGTGGCTTCACTAAAATTGTTTATTCAGTTTGATGACTTCCTTCATTCTTCTATACTTTTTATGTCTTTGGTTTGTTCTAGATTCTATCTTGGTCCAAAAGAACTTCAGAATATAGTTTCAATGGCCACTGCTTCAACAATTGTTTCATAGTTTCCATTAAGAACTTTATATTATGTACCAAGCAGATCTTTCTAAAGACAATTATAATTCTACCCCCGCTCGGTGGACTTGGAATTTAGCAGTTAGCAAGTGTTAATTTGGTATACAATTTTAACATGCTTAAGCACATTAAAGCTTGATTATTGGGAGAATTTATTACATGTAAACCAAGCAAAAGTATTAACTTGCTTTGTTTTCCTTCTTCCCTTTTCATATGCGATAGTTTATATCAAACCGTGCAATAAAGCTACAATAAAACAAATAAAATACTCATATTTTCCCGTCTCAATGTTTTGTTTATTTTTTTTTCCTTTGAAACCTAAATTCTATATTAGTGATAATCTATGCCAACTGAAGGTATAGATCGACATGGGTAATTAATTAAACCATTGATTGAGTTAGATAAGCTTTATAATTTGAATTTTAAACAAAATAATGCTTTTATGATCCGTGTGCTGTCCTCTAACCGATGCTTCTAGATAATGATTATAGCCACTTCAGGTGAAACAAATAAATTTCGTAATATATGTATATGTATGCCTACCAATATAGGATCTAGAGAACCAAAATAAAATTTGCTTAATTGGTTTGATAAAAGTTGCCAAAGCTTCTAACTTATGATATAGTACTTTGCATTCAACCAAGGGGACACCTTGTCTGTCTGAGTGAGTACAAGACTTTAGGGTATTGATATTAAAATTAAGCAAGAGTACTTGCATTAGGTAAGCCCACTTACTAGAATAGATTATAAACCCTAGGCAAGTGGGGTCCCTAGAATAATATTTAACTTCAACGATATCATTCATTTTCTTTATACATCCCCATTGAAGCAAAAGTCATAATATCTTTCAATTCAAGCATTCTGCATTTGGATCTAGACTTATTGGAAGAAGCAACTCAAAGACTTCAACACCATCATTTTAATATGTGTGCATTTTTTAAAAAAAAATGAAGGTAAGATAAGGATTTACGTATAGTGGTTGCCAATTTTCTTAATTAAGAAAGAAAAAAGAGAGAAAATTGACTTGGGGATTCCCATTATAATCAAGGGTGTGTCATCTAGAACTTAGCCTTAACTAAGCAATTGCTATTTTAATTAAATTAAAGCTATCCCATATGTAGAAAACGGCACAAAAGAATTCAATTTTGTATGTATTTATGTTATCATTGAACTTGACAGGCATGGAATATGAAATGATTTCCAGATGTTCTATATTCCAAGGTTTTTCTTTTAAATTGTCCATGAAGTGGCTCTATTATTGTTCTTCCTGCAAATTCAAAAATATATTTAAGTACTCTGCCAGACTAATTGTCCATAGTAATTCTTGCTCGGTATATAAAAGAATATCTACTTGAAGAAAGTTAACCACCCGGCCAGTAATTTATTCCCTGGATCTACAGAAAGAGGGGACAGAGTAGAGGTTATCATTAATTTCCAAGTTGTTATAACTTAAATTGAACAAAAATGAAATGCCTATATTAGGCTTAATTATCAAATTATACTAATTAATTAGTTTCTTCGATAGTAGTAGTGCTCTCAGTATATACATCCTTTCTTGCGTTTGACATAGATCATGATCATCTTCAGCATTCAATTCCATAAAGAAAACTATGTATCGATGATAATCATAATCATTAGTTTCTCATCATTCTAAGGGCAAGTGCTTGAAGCTCGCCCAAGTCACTATTATATGGTCTCTTGGTCTTGTTATTAGGATAATCTTGGAATGAGAATTCATCTCTGCTGTCTATTTCTTGCATATGCATCCCTTCATTGTTGTGATCAGCTGATTCCAGTGAGCTTTGTGGCGATATGGGATTCATATAAGCTGAATAAGTAGTTGGAAGCGATGGCACTCCGTTAGGATTTTCCGGCCATTGTTGATTCTCTATGTTTCTTGAATCCATCTTGTCTTGATTAGCTAGTTGAGCCTTCGCATGCATTAATTGAGCTTGCAGGCATGCCACCTTCAGATGAAAAACATACAAAAGTTTAGAACAATTAACAGTAAAGATTATAGGTAGCCTAAATGAATTGAAGAATTTCTTCATATGAGAGGGAGGTTACTGGAAAGAAGTAGCATGCTCCATATGACCAACGTCCATGCATATTAATGAAAATTTGACAATTAATAATTTGATTTGAGTGACATGCTAGCATATAACTTTGATTAAAACATGTCAGGAACTATTTAGCATCTTGTAAATGCTCATGTAGTACCAGATGTAGATTATAGGGACAGATTCTCCGTGACATTACAATGCTTTTCAGAAGCAACCCGAAAAAATTAAAAAGGGACTATGTATTTGACACGAGATTAAATTAATACAACTAATATGGGAGAATCTGTAGACGTGACTAATGCTATGCGGAAAATAATCCGAGACATTAAATTCACCAAAAAAGAAAGAAAAGAAGAGAGGGAGAAAAGAAATTACGGACCTGTTGCTGCAAAGCAAAAATATGTGCAACACAACCATAAACAGGATCTCTAATCCTAGCTTGAGCTTCATAAGCAATTGAAACCACAGCCTCACAGCGATCGGCCACTGGGATATGCAACAACAGTTTGGACACGTTACTTGCACCAAACACTTTATGAATGGCGGCAAATCGGGCAGGCCCTTGTTCGGAGCAAAAGTAAGGTGCAAAAATGCAATCCGACGCACATTTTCGCCGGAGAAATTTGCATGCACCGCAAGGAGAGCCAATGCCTGTCCCAGATGAGGCCATTATTGGCAGAGACTAGAGAGACAGAAGAAGAAGAAGAAAGAAGATATAAAACTAAAATCCCAAAACAAAGCCAAAGAAAGAGAGAATCTTAAAATTTTTTTGACACACGAGCGCACTAGAAAATGGTGCAAAACGAAGGGGACTTTAAGGTAAGAAATGGTAGGGGCAGTGGGATTGATAAAAGGCTAAAAGAGTCTTATAAGGAGTGTGAATGGGGGACACCAAGTACTGTGGTGTTGGCTTTTAAGGGGACATTTATTAATGGTTTATGCAAATATGGAATGTTATTTAATGTATTAGGCCAACTTAAATGATTTATAATATGGTTTTGTTATTTGGTAACTTCGTTTAATATTAATTTGTTTATATAACAAGTTTGATTTTGGGGTATTCAGGCTCATCATTTATTTATTTTTCTTTTCCGCCGAACGCCGCACCTTGGAACTGCTGCTGTTTGTCGCTTCGTGCAAGTTGGTTGATTTCTAACTTCAGCTTCTTCTCCACTGCCTCCCGCAACCATTTGTGTCTTGACTGAGTTAAATGGTCGGCACCTTGATAATCTTAATTACTTCCATGTTTTTGTTTTATACTCGTAGTACAACCACATGTTTAAAATGATAATTCATCTGGAGAAAATACACGGTGCTATCAATGAGGTACAACTTTCAACTAATAGATTTAAGAATTGTTTGATTCGATTTAAATCATTAAAGGATATCTAATGAAAAGTGCAAACATTGGGAGGTTAGTGAGATTACAGCAAAATGAATGAATGATCCAAAATGCTCAGAAGCTCGTTGAAGCAAAGAAGATATTCATATGATATGATCACGGTGTCTAGCTACTTTTGCTTCGTGTCTTACTGGAGACTTGGGATTTGGCCACTACTCTAGATTATGAACTAGTAATGGTTCCATGCCTAAAGTAAAGTGAAGTTAGTGTGGTTCCCTGTTGTCCTCGTCCATAATGCTTAACGTTGCTCTCCATTTTATCACATCGCGAGAGACAAAAATAAATAAATTAATAAAAGAAAAAACACTTCAATGTGGCAAAAGGCTATTTTGAGGTGAGAGCAGCCATCATTTCTAAATGGCCACCACCGCCTACAATTAAGTAATTCTATTTCAACTCAGAAAAGAGAACCTGGGGTGTCAGGTTTTTAGTTCATTGCACTTGCACGAATACAAAAACAAATCTTCAGCGACAGTGCTACCATACTAACAAGCTACAAGATGATATTATTTCGAGTATTCTTGTACATTTTTTTTTGATAATTAGCTATTACTAGGGGATATACTTCAACTAGAAAGTTTGAATGAATATCTTATCTTCGAAGAATGGAAATCGATGGAGAGACAATGAATCCAATAAGAAGCACAGTTGTTTTTACATCATCACGCACGTGAAAGACGCTCAATACACAAACATGAAGAAAAGGATTGAATTGAAGCTCTCAACAAAAAATCAAACCAGCCAGCCACGTCCCAGAAAGCATATACGAAAGGAGAAGGGCTAAACAGCATGAATAAGTTCGCCAGCTTTAACAAAGGAGAATGGCTGTTGGCAACAAAAAGCACATTCCCATGCCACAGTTCTTTGTCCCAGCTTATAATATAGCTTAGCTGTGTCAGTACTGGATCGATTTCTTGCTTGCCAAATTTCTGCCACCAAAGCAAGACACTAAGTTTGAAGAGTTACCAGGCAAATATTTGTTAATATATATATATAACATATATATATATATATATATATATATATATATATATTATTATATTTTATGTCCATCCGAGCCATGGGATAAACAGCAATTAATTTGAAAGTCAAGGCACAACATCATCAATTCACATGGCGAACATGCAAACTTGCCACGAAGATCTTCTAAATGAAATGCTTTATTTTTGCCCACACCAGCATCATAATTGTCACTGGCAAACTTTATGGGCGCATTCCTTTATTTTTTTTATGTTGGTGAATATGTCTCCAAAAAATGATGGTTTTAATCAAATGCATTGGTTGATGTTTCACATTGAAGTTAAGATTCTACTGCAAATCTGTTCCTCTCCTTTCTGCACACAGTATAACAATATCTCCGAGGAGACTGACAATTAATTCTTTCTCACAAAGAAATTTATTACTCTTTGTAAAGATCAAAATAGGGTATTTATCCTCTTAACTTAAATTAAGGTGTTTTAATATTAGAATCGTAGTTATTATAAAGCAAATCAACATGATAACAGGCTCTTTAATTGTCAAGACTGGCTCGTAGTGCTTCCATGAATTTGGCTATGAAAAAGTGGATGTATTATTGAACAATGGTAAGAGGCAAAATGGTTCAAAACGGAATCGCAGAATCAACCCCGTTTCAATAATTAATTGTCTACTTCGACTACTTCACTTTCCCTTCGCCTAAAATCTCTTCTCCTATTCAAATACTTTAGGTCATAATATTAAACATAGACGTGTAATATAAGTCGTTTCACCATTTAGTACAAGGCATATTTAACTCTTCTTTCTTATGAAATTAGGATTAGCTCACATCAACTTCGACTGGTACCACTCTATTCATGTTTCTCAGAAATTACCTGATTGATAAGGCACTATCATTCGTAACGTGCAAGTAGAAAAGAGTGCATCAAACTGAATTTACATAAAATTTGAGTTGAGGAACGGTAGAGCCATAGATGGAAGAATAAGATATCCTCACTGGGGATGATAAAATTCTCTATTTGTCTAAGGTTCTGTGAGAATTCACCTCTTACCGGAAAGAATTTAGATAAATTTACGGGGAATGAAGAGAAAAATTGGTTGACTTTCATTCACTTGCCGCAAATTTAGAGAGTAAGTTTATATTATAATTTTGTTTACTTGAATAGATTTAAATTATTGTTATCAATTTCTATTTAATACTTTTTAATTTTATTTTTTTGTAAAATATTATAATATCATATGTATTTTTTTTTAATTTATACATAATAGATATAGATAGTACATACAATAAATTTTTATTATTATTATTCTATACTCATGTAATTATTTATATTAAATTAAATTACTTTTTCTTTAATGTACGGGAAAAAAAAATCTATGCTAGTTGATGATCAATTTCACACACAATTTCGTGACATGTTAATTGAAATATTGGATAATATAGTAAACCCAACCTTAATTCTTGGAGCTGAATATGATGTTGATGATACTCTCAAAGAAAGTTAAGATTTGATACATGGAATCATTTCAAAAGACAAAAAGAAATTAATGGAGAATCTAAGTTAGTTTGCAATTATCGTGGCAAAAATTAAGAGGGAATACGACACATAGGACAAAACACTTGCATGATCATTTTAAAAAGTATTTTGCAAAATTGAAAATAAAATGGTATACAAAAATTGTTGACAACTACAAAAATAAGTAAAAAAAAAGTCAAAACTGATGCGTATAACTTTGATCAAAAAACATCAAAGAGTGATCTTGCAAATATAATAATCTTACATGAGTACATTCTTAGTATGATTGAACATGTTGGACTTAGAAAATTTGTTAATTTTGTTCAACCATTATTTAAGATGATTTTTTATAAGACAATTAAGAATGATATCTTAAAAATATATTATTACGAGAAGATTTTAACAAGAAATTTATCAAAAAATAATCAAAGCAGAATTGTTATTACTACCAATATGTTAACTTCTAATCATCAAAAGAGGAAATTCATGACCATCAAAATACATTTCATAGATAATTTTCGGATAATGAAGAGTTGAATTATAAAGTACTTTTCATAACATCAAATTTATTTTTAAATATGTTTATATTTGCAAGATTTGTTGTATTAAATACAATTTATAATATTTTACTTTAATTATTTATTATTTTTTGTATTAAGCTTATATATGTGCCATGTTTGCATGCTTTTGATGCACTTGTTGATGTGTTAATAAAGTGCTTATTGGATTGGAATATTAATAGAAACCTTTCTACTTTAATTGTAGACAACTGTGATCCAATGATGCCATAATTGATTGTCTTACGAAGAGGTTGTTTGACAATTCATTATTATTTGGTGGTGAATTTTGTCATGCGTATTGTTGTGTGCATATTTTAAATTTGATAGTGAAAGAAGGATTAGATGTGATTAGTGTTAGTATTTAAAGGATTCATAATAGTGTTGCTTATTGAACAATGACACCTAAAAGGAAAAAAAAATTGATGGTGTTGCTCGCCATTTGAACATTCAAAACAATAAAAAAAAATATCTCTTAATTGCAAAATTGGGTGAAATTCTATAACTCACCTTAAACTTCTAATTTTAATACATTGACTTGATCGGAAAGTAAATGAATCCAAATATCTTATTTTGCTAGCTATTGCAAAAGATATTTTAACCATTTTTATTTCTACAGTTGCATTTAATTTTACTTTTAATACAAATGAAAAGATTTATAAATATATATCATAATAAATTACGTCCTAAGGCATTAAAAGCTTCAATATTTGCTTAATATGCTTATCAATTAAAATTGAAGGAATATAATTATTAATTACATATTTAATTAATTTTTAATTTTATTCAATATTAACAAACTCGATATTTTGTAAGTTTGCTCTTATCATCAAGTTTGGATTCAAATTTAAGTTCTTTTACCAAAAAAAAAAAAAAATGAATATTATACATACTAAGAAGATACGAAAAAGAGAAATTCATAGTATTTTTTTAATTTTAATTTTTAAAACTATTCATAAAATATTATCTTAATTATTTTAGTAATAAATTAAAATTATTTTTAATAATGTAAGAGTAAAGAATCAATCTTACGTATTTTTAATAAAAGAAATTGAGAAAGATGAAAGTGTCAATAGAGAAAAAAATAATATTATAGTATTATATAATATTAAAATTTGAAACACATTTTATTATTTTGTTACCAATGCTAATTATTAAACAATATTTAATGGTTATTTTAATTTTTATTTAAAGATGTTATTTTAATATCTTATAATGATCATTTTTATCTAAAATAATATTATAATTTGTTCATAATATTTTAAAAATTAATCAAATTATTATATTACTAAAATTAATTTATAAAATAGAAAATTTTAAATGAAAATGGAGAACCCATTAAACTTATTGGAGAATGGAGTGGAAAATAGGGGTTAAAATACAAGACAGGATCGGGTATAAAATGTATCTATGTGTCCCCGCTCCACCCCATTACCATCCCTAATCCTCACTAAAGCCAAATAAAATTCAAGTACACTTTTTTTTTCCCTCCACGTTTACACATCATTTCCATGGCCAAAAGTAGAAGTTGGAAGATTCCAAGCAAAGAACTCCAAGATGAGATCTTAACAGTGAGTTTAAATTTATTGTGTGGCAACTAAAAATGTTCAAATATTCAAACCACCACACTAACAACGTATTCTGAAAGAGTGTTAACATTCGATTACCTCCATCTCTTCTTACACATAATGCATCTTAACCTGTAGAAAATAAAAATCACCTAGTCATCCACTACTTGAATATGTATTTGCCTCACACAACATAAAAATGCATATCAGCGTGTTTGTGTGTAGGAATGCATTTAGGAGGTCAAAACATAATCATGTTGTATCGACTTTGGATTAATCCAATGTGCATACAAGTCTTGTTAAGTGTTATTAAACTCAATAAGACAAATAACCACTTCCAAAGTTTATCAACTACTATAGAATAAATGTTTTGAATCCGATGACCAATCAAAATGATTTACAAAGTTATCACTATATCTTTCTGGTCAAGCAAATCCCACAAAACTTTTAGACCTAAACTAATTTCAAGTTTCAGAGAACTTGCTATTGTCAAAGCTTAGCTATTGGTTTTTTAAAAGACCAAAGATATATCTTATTTTATTTTGCAACTAAGCATCTATTTATACAACAAAAAGAAAACCGAATTGTAAACTTATTATATATTAAGCAAATCAGTTAAATGCCCAAAGAATAGCATGATAAAATGGTCATAATCCCAACAATCACTTTGACTTCTTTATGTCAACATATGTAGGGCATTCTCCACAACCCATGTCAGCAGCTTTATGAGTCATGCCAATCAACACTCCTCCTTGATAAAGCTATTGCCCCAAGAATGCATATCTAACCTTGGAAGTGCCTTCCTTGGGATGTCAGCACTTTAATTTTCTATTTCACGGTAAATTAGCTAGACTTGTCCTTTCTTTTGTGCCTCTCTTAGAAAATAAAACTTTATCTTGAAGTTTTTCATTTTGCCATGCAACACTAGATTATTAGCAATTAAAATTGCAGCTTGGTTGTCTATAAATATCTGTTTGCTTTCTTTTTGCTCCATGTACAAGTTTGTTAGTTTCTTGATCCAAAGAGCTTGATTCACAGCAGCAATAGCAGCTACATATTCTGCTTCTGTTGTGGATTGTGCTATGACTTTCTGTTTCTTAGAACACCATGAAAAAATTCTAGAACCAAAGCTAAAACAGTAACTAGATGGACTCCTAATATCATTAATACATTCAACCCAATCACTATCAGAATAACCATGGACACTAAAAATTTTTAACTTGATTGACCTTATTCCATAATCAATTATGCTCTTAACATATCTACTAGGCTCGCATACAACCTGTTATCAACCTTTTCAGCTTCATTTTCTCTACAAAACTTCTCTTTTTCATTCATTAAAGTTGTAGTTGGCTTGCACTCTTCCATGTTGAAATTCTTAAGAACTTCTTTTGCATATTTTTGTTGGCACACAAATATTTCGTTTAGCTTTTGTTATACTTGTATACCGAGGAAGAATGTCATCCTCCCAAAGTCTGTCATTTCAAACATATCTTTCATTTCTTCTTTGAACTTGTCAATCAGCTCCTCATTGCTTCATGTAACAAGCCGGTCATCAATATATAGAAATAACACAAGCATTTCAACATCAACCTTCCTGATATACAAAATAAATTTAATCAAACTCTTTTCAAAGCCAAAGTTTACCAAGTGTGAATCAATTCTACTGTACCAAGCCCTTGGTGCCTTTTTTAAACAATACAGGGCCTTTTTCAACACATATGCCTTCTCCCCTTATCCTTGAACAACAAATCCTTCGAGTTACTCTAAAAAAATTTCTTCCTCCAAGTATTCATTAAGAAAGGCGGACTTAACAACTATTTGGTGTACAATCCAGCTCTTTTTAGCAACAAGAGCCAACGACATTCTTACGGTATCCAATCTGGCAACTGGATACACCAAACATTAAGACATATCACTTGACTCTTATAGTTTTCTTATGTTCAAGCTTGTCCACCAGCTCCTATGTCTGGTTCCTTTCAATCATCTTAAGCTCCTTCTTGATTGCAGTTATTCATTTCTAATCAGTTGTAGCCTTGTCATACCCTGCAGGCTCCATTACAACAATATTGCACCTCTGATAAATATAAGAGTGTGATATGGTTTCCCTAATAGGTTCTTCATCCAAACTATCATTCTCCTGTTGAACCTCAAGTTTTTGTTACTCTCTCAGCTTCAGCTGTCCAACCTAAGGAATTGGACATCCCTCCTCACAATTACTCTGTTGCTTTGTGTAAATAGATCATGTAGTCCTTTAAAATTAAGCTATAGCATACAAAAATCCCTCGTTCTACTTTCTTATCCAGTTTTTCTTTCTTAATATGAGAAAGGTAAGAGAAACATAAACAACCAAATGTTCCCAAATTAAGCAACTTTGGTTTCTAGCCATACCATGCTTCAAATGGAATCCTTTTCTGCAAGGCATTTATTGGCAGTATGTTTAGCAAAAAAA